>NDFZ01002006.1:0-16020 GCA_002192655.3 Mamestra configurata | reverse complement strand
CAGTGGAGTGTCGCTTCTGCAGGATGCGTTTCAAGTGGAAATGTCATCTCACAAGGCATATATCGCAACACTACACTAAGTACAAATGCCTGAGATGCGACCTCGTATGTCCTTTGATGTGAGTATGTAAACTTCATAACTTGGTTGGTAATTTATGTGATTTCGAACTTTAATGCCTTCACGTAAAGTTTAACTTTCGCTATATCTTCAATGATTCTAACATTTTCAAAAGAGTTATTATGCCATCTTATATAATCATTTCAGCATGATACAGATTGTTTTTCTTGCAGGAATACAGCACTATTTCACAACGAATATCACAACGGGGTAGTAAGAAACTGCATCCATTGTGGAGAGGAATTCAGGTATACTTCGCCTTTTACATTTCATGATCATTTTAATCTTTCAATACCGTAAACCGATTCACAGTGGTTAACTCTAAATACATTATTTATTTATGATTCACAAAGTCTCAGAATAAGAATAGGACAGACTTCGATAAATCTGTAAATTCAGCCAGGCTCAATATGTTTTTTTTAATTATTGATAGACGCGTTTGACCACAATCTCACCTGATTGAAAGCGATGATGTGGTCGACGATGGAGCACGCTTTCATAGAAGTAACTTATACACTCTTGACTTAAATATACCTAAGTTGTAGCTCTGGAACCATTTAAAGAATTCCGCTTGAGCGATGCAGTCTGGCATTTGATATGTTACTGCCCTGCTTACTGTACAAAAAAAATATATAAATACTAATACAATATTTCTCTTTTGCAGACATCTATCAACATACTACACCCACTTACGCACACATCGCAGCGAGTATGTCTGCACTTTATGCGGCGCGTCGTTCGTCAGTACTGTGGGTCTCAACTTACATAAGAGGACTATGCATATAAATACTGTTGTTGTAAGTAAGAATGCGCCCAGTTATTTTCCTTTAAATCAGTATTTAGGCATTTTCTTTTCATTATCAGGTATATGGATTTTATCGCTGTCATCATTCTTCATAATCGCAAAACCAGCATTAAATTATGAATCGGCCATTTTTTCAAACAAAAGGTTTACCTAGATTTCCGTAAAGCGTTTGATAGAAAGAGCATAAAACATCGGATAATAAAATGGATTTGTAGGAGCTAATCAAATTTTCTGCGCTGAGTCCATTATAGTCATTGTTGTTTTTAAGGTTTGTAAATGAAGAGGCTTGTTTTGCTTTGACTCTACTCCCACATATTGTGGCGTTCTCCAAGTACCAATTCTTGGTCCTCTCTTATGCAATTGGTTTGAAATTAAAGTCAAGGCATTTTTATCTTATTGTACCTATCGTAGTAAACTATCAAAAACTCGCATTCATTAAATAATCTTTATTTTAAAACTAGAATCCTGAAGAAGAAGTGAATACTTATTGCGAGCGATGTGACATCAGGTTCGAGACGCGAAAAGCTTATGAGGAACATGTTTTTCATTCGGCCAAGCATGCCGAAGGAGTTGAGTGAGTTACATTTTAAATTTAAACTCATTTAGGTTTTACCGAAGAATGCAGAGCTTGCAGCGCCCAAAAACAATTTTTATCATAATCTGAAGAAGTCTTCTCGACGATGTAAATGACGCAGTGGATAATATGATGGAATTGGAAAAAAAAATAATTGGTATTGCCACTGTGTCACGCAATAACTCCGCAGGTTCAGTTTCAAACTTTAGTTTCGGATATCTTGATGACTTAATGGACAGGCCAAAGGCGTCTTAGGGCCGGCGCCCACTGTCGGCATTTCATGGCGCGGCACGGCGCGCTTCGGCATACCGTATCATCCTGTGGCATCCCGCAGCATACAGAAGAATCCTGCGGCATGCCACACGATCCTGTGGCATGCCAGTCACTCGTTGAGTTCAGTACTATGCTAATGTAAAATTAGTCGTGTATTTTGTTACAATGATTGCCGTGGCGTCTTGTAGAATGTCACGACGTGCCGTAGTATCCCGGGGGATAACGTGGCGTTCTGCGGCGTGCCGCGGTAAGTCGCATCATCACGCTAGATGTTTCTACCTATTCGTATTAAAACAAAACAATGACAGTTCTAAGTTCATTGAAATAAGGTCGAAAATTATTTGTCCACAAAAAAATCCTAAGCCACGCCATGCCATGCCGTGCTGGCACTGGGCCCCGGCCCTTAAACTTGGCTCTATTACGGCATAGCAAATACATTATCTGTGTTATGTTTTCAGGGACTTAGCATTCCAGACCCCTGCGCAATCACTATCAAAACGAAGAAAGCAATGTCCTAGGAGAAAACCTCGAAAGTTCACTCCTTGTACCATAGTATGTATTCGTTAGATGATAAACCTTTGCTTTTCACGCTTATAATATTAGCCTAAGAGCTACCGAACCGTCCTACTAACTCGTTTAGAAAAAAATGAAATTATGGTTTGTTATCGGTCAATTAAGAAAGTACCTCTAGTCTGGCAGGCATCTCGCCTTAAAATTTGATGATGACGCAACCCGTCATTGAAGCCTCGTGGGACCAGATTTAAAAAAATACATTTAAAGAATTTAAGGGATTATGACGCAACCGATAATAAAACTACATTTAGTAGCTCTCCTACTATATCTTGTGTGTCAACCTAAAGCGCAGGCCACACCGTCAGCTAGCGAGCGAGCGAGCGAGCCAGCCGGGCGGGCATCGTTTCCCCTCTTTTCATAGTTCGGTTCACACCCCGAACTACAGAGATAAGCTACGTCAGCGATACAAAAGATACGAACGAAATATCCGACGATGCCAGCGATGCTATTCGTTCACCTCGTTGGCGTAGCTTAGCTCTGTAGATCGCGGTGTGAGCCGAAGTATGAAAATAGGTGAACCGGTGGTCGCTCGGCTCGCAGCTCGCTCGGCCGTCCATCCGTAGTTTTCGGTGTGAACCCACATAGTTTAGCTCGCCATTTTTTTTTTGTGAGTGGCGTCTCGCAGTTCAACCTATTAGGTTGTCGACTGCTTGACCGGGCTTACCTGTGGTGGCCTAAATATAATATTAAAGCCTCCAGCCAGGGCTTATACNCAAGCATGCCGAAGGAGTTGAGTGAGTTACATTTTAATTGTTTAACTCATTTAGGTTTTACCGAAAGTCGCATCATCACGCTAGATGTTTCTACCTATTCGTATTAAAACAAAACAATGACAGTTCTAAGTTCATTGAAATAAGGTCGAAAATTATTTGTCCACAAAAAAATCCTAAGCCACGCCATGCCATGCCGTGCTGGCACTGGGCCCCGGCCCTTAAACTTGGCTCTATTACGGCATAGCAAATACATTATCTGTGTTATGTTTTCAGGGACTTAGCATTCCAGACCCCTGCGCAATCACTATCAAAACGAAGAAAGCAATGTCCTAGGAGAAAACCTCGAAAGTTCACTCCTTGTACCATAGTATGTATTCGTTAGATGATAAACCTTTGCTTTTCACGCTTATAATATTAGCCTAAGAGCTACCGAACCGTCCTACTAACTCGTTTAGAAAAAAATGAAATTATGGTTTGTTATCGGTCAATTAAGAAAGTACCTCTAGTCTGGCAGGCATCTCGCCTTAAAATTTGATGATGACGCAACCCGTCATTGAAGCCTCGTGGGACCAGATTTAAAAAAATACATTTAAAGAATTTAAGGGATTATGACGCAACCGATAATAAAACTACATTTAGTAGCTCTCCTACTATATCTTGTGTGTCAACCTAAAGCGCAGGCCACACCGTCAGCTAGCGAGCGAGCGAGCGAGCCAGCCGGGCGGGCATCGTTTCCCCTCTTTTCATAGTTCGGTTCACACCCCGAACTACAGAGATAAGCTACGTCAGCGATACAAAAGATACGAACGAAATATCCGACGATGCCAGCGATGCTATTCGTTCACCTCGTTGGCGTAGCTTAGCTCTGTAGATCGCGGTGTGAGCCGAAGTATGAAAATAGGTGAACCGGTGGTCGCTCGGCTCGCAGCTCGCTCGGCCGTCCATCCGTAGTTTTCGGTGTGAACCCACATAGTTTAGCTCGCCATTTTTTTTTTGTGAGTGGCGTCTCGCAGTTCAACCTATTAGGTTGTCGACTGCTTGACCGGGCTTACCTGTGGTGGCCTAAATATAATATTAAAGCCTCCAGCCAGGGCTTATACAAACTTACAAACTAAGCGACTACACGCTAAGGGCACCTCCTGTGGGGTACGGGCCTCGGCTTAGGGCGTCGCTGGGGGGAGGACAGCTAGGGACGGGCTGGATCGAACTAGAATTATTATTAAGGGGCGAATTTAAGACTACAGGCTCAGCAGCGCGGGCTGGCTCGAGCAAGAGTCGGGGCGGGTTTAGCTCGCCAAAGCTTCGCTTAGTTTATATAGTTTCCCTCGCCTCGCTTCGCCCGTCAGCTTCTCTCGCTCAAAGCAAAGAACGCCATGCGTTTATGCTGTAGCGTTCAAAAGTTTAACCACTACAATATCTTTAAACTTTACTTAACTCAATGGATATATGTTTCAATCTATTTCCGTTTATTTACTTACAGTGCAAGCGAGCCTTCTCAAGTCTAACAGCCTACATGAAGCACCACACAGCGGAACACAAGGACGAGCCACTTCCTTCCAAAGAAGAGCAGAGGCACATCTGTGAGATATGTGGTGTTTCACTAGCGGTAAGTTGAACTTGAAGACCCATTGGTTGTAGTGATTAGGAACACAGACCCCTGCTAGTCTACTGCATTTAGTTAGAGATAGTGAAAATAATTATGTTAGTCGATTATACTGCGGCGGCGACCTCTCGCGTCCGGCCCTGGTTAAATCCAGGGTCCGGAGCGAGGAGGCTTGGGAATCGGTCACCTCCTTCTGCGAAGCAGTAATGCTAGCGAAGGAGGAAGCGGGCCGCGCGAGGGAAAGGCAAGGCCTTCGCCACAACCGTCGCTACAGGAGAAGACGCCCCGGGCGTCGGGAGTCGCAGGGCGATCCCCGGCCACCTTAGGCGCGGGCCTGCGGACGGTGAGCGTTGGGTGGCTCGCTGTCCGATCACCACCAGGCCCGGGTCGATGGCGCGTTGTGTTCCACGCGTGCCTCAAAGAGATGTCAGCATAGGAGACGGGGCCCGCTAGGGCCAGAGCCTGCCAGAGTTGCGGAATTTGTTCGAAAGTGTCACCATGGCCCTGGAACGCAAAAATGTCTCCTTCCGCTGTGGGTGGAATGGAAGGGATTGCCAGACTTATACTGACTAAAACGCATCCGTGTTCCTTTTAAAGCCCTTTGCGTTTCAGGGTCGCGAGATTCTTTCGAACAAATTCTGCAATAATTGATCTCATAGAAGATCGATTATTCGTACTTGATACAAAAAACATCTTTCAATTTTACTATCCAACATGTTCATAGTGTTACCCAAGGAATGATTCTAGAGCCACATTCGAACAGAATAGGTGGGGCCGTCATAATTATGAAGAGTATTACAGAGTGAATCAATTATCCCATTCAAACAGGCTAACAGCGTGGCGAGTCATCTCAACACTCACACTCGTGAGAAAATATACACTTGTTCAACTTGCCGCATGCAGTTTAATAGTAAAAGCAGCATGACGCGACATCAACTGGTAAGATATAAGAAAATATTTCTATCTTATTTAACCTTTTGAACGCCAGAGTATAAACGCATCGGCGTGCCCCCGGCGCCAAACCATAAATTCGCCGTACTTTTTGTCACATATTTATGACGTTTGGCGTACAGGCCACGCGCTTTCTTGTCATGTATACGTGACATTGGCGTTCAAAAGGGTAATTAGCAAGTCGGAATCGTCATACCTCTGTTTACCAGTAGTAAACTCAGTGATGGAGTAGTATCATCTATCTAAAAGGAATTTAAACAGATACCTCTTAAAGGATCCCAGACACTATTTATTTCTAATAGCTGCTGGTATACTATTATATATTTTGGGGCCATACTTATCACACTTTTTCTGAGGATTTTTTAAATTAATGTGGCCGTCTTCTGAATAATTAAAATTAAAACCTCTTGACGTTCCATCTAGGGATGCATCGATACGCACTTCAGACGATACGATACCGATACTTATAAAAAAGTATCGCCGATACCGCCGATAAATAAAGCTATAAGCTGTGGCTTTAGAAACAGACAAAATTACTCATACTTATAATATTTATGTAGAAATGATAATTGATAACAAATCAGATGACACAACTTAATAATTAAAATTCACAGTTATGAGTCTTTCATTCAGGAAACACACCTTTATTTAAGTATTCGGTAAAAGTCGGTTTCATAAGTCTGTTTGGACGAGACCTGCTGTTGAGAATAGTCTTTCAGATGCAACAGAACTCATTTGGAAACTGAAATATTTTTTGTGCTATTTTTTTCAAAGGGTATACTTATAGCTCAGATTTGATGCATATTAACTAGATTTCGGAAATCTAACTAATTCTCTCGGGCTACCACTACGCAAGCGCCGTGATGGCGCGTTTACATGGGTTGTCTATAGCGCGAAATATCGGCGTATCGGCAAATTTAATATCGCCGATTCCAATATATCGGAAAACTTGCGATATCGCCGATATATCTGTATCGGATGCATCCCTAGTTCCATCTGATGTTTTTAACATCCCTGAAAGTTACCATTAATCTAACGCCAATTGCTTCTCATAAAAATTAATATGACCATACAAAATATTATTATGTTTAAGACACACACCGGCGAAAAACCCTATGAATGCTCGATGTGCGACAAACGGTTCACTCAGAAATGCAGTATGAAGCTACACTACCGCACCTTCCACCTCAAAGAGCCGTATCCTAAGAGGTAAGAAAAATTTGCGGACTGACAAATCTTTTAGTAACGCGTCATTCGTAGTTGCGTTGAGCTACACAACTACGAATGACGATTGGCCAGTTGATAGCTCTATTTAACCTTTTTGTGTTTATTTAAACCTGTCACACCTGTAAACCATAACTTACGGGGCCCAGAATATCTAATAAATCGAAACGATAAGAAGTAGCAGACAAGGTTCAAATACCCATTACCTGTTGAAGGTAACAGGAATCCTCTGCATGCAAGAAGCATAGGACCGGACGCTCTAAGTGACGACAAATATTTTTGGTTGGGAAATCATCAAACCGTGCTCCTCCGAATGCCCTTTGCGCACCAGGACTGCGGTAATAATTCCGCAACCCTGTCCGCAGCCCTGGAATGTGAATTACTTAGTACAGATATAGGTATAAAATTTAGTACAGGTAGAATAAAATTTAATGGCAGGTCGGAACACTGCGAGTCGCTGTGCAGTCGGAAGTTCATGTGACAGTGGGTGTGAGGTTAAGGTACTGCGCAGCGAAAAGCGTCCTTCATAGACGTCATTAAGTTTTGATTCGACCTAAAATCACGATAACGACGCAAAAACCAATTTATATGTAATATTAGAAAAAACACAAATTAATGATTCAATTTCTCTTTACAGAAACCGAAGAAAAAATGCTGGCATCCAGCAAGAAATAGAGGACTACAGAATGAATGAAGAAGATTCAGAAGAAAACCAGAAAGTAAATAGATGGCGTTAGTTGTACAATAATTAAATATTTTGACGTCAAAAAAATATGTGTCAACTCTTTTATTTCCCTTCTGGCCCCATCCCCATCTTGCGATTTCCACCAAAAAGTTTTGAACTTTTTGATAAAAAACGGTCAAATCATATATTTTTACTGTGGGCATGAGGTGAGGCCTTGGCCAAGCAATATGATACTGCAGGCCTCAACCTAAGTGAAGGTCTAGCGCGGTGGCGACAGCGGGCGCGATTTATGAATCAAAAGGAACCGCCGATTGCGACCATAGAGGCGGGGGCGACGAGCGGCGTAACCGAGCCTCATGGCTGGTTTACACGTTGTTAAATTTAAGTTAAAACTTCCCCATAATTTCGCTCATCAGACGACCTATTTGGTGCAGTCGCGGGGCACATGATGTTATGTATTGTTTAAAATTAAGTTTTCTTTTATTTGTACCAACATTGTGTGTACCTGTACCAAATAAACTAACTTTTTTACTTTCTTTCATAGCGCGTAGAAATTTAAAACTTTCCCATCTTCACGTTGCGGCCACACTTACCGGCCTAGCTCTAACCTAGCTCTAACTCAGCCTTGTAGCGGGGATAAAAAACCGTTTACCCGTTTTATGATGTCTAATAATTACTTATATTTTATTATTGTATTGAGATTTTATGTTTATTGTGCTTTCACTTGGTACTCGTACAAGTGTCCTCAAACAATCAGTACTACTACATTCTTCTGGAGTTTCAAAGGAATCTATAATATTTAAAATTATTGTTGACAAAGACGGTTCACCTAGCGTGTTCTAGCAAAGAGACTAAGAAGAACTGATTTCCTAGCTTTCTCTGACTGGGGCGCGACAATTTATTATTGGGATTAAATAATTTATGTTCTCAATAATCTATCAATTGAGATTATACTATTATTTATCAGTTCAGTATAGATTATTTGCCCCTTTAAATTTTCAAACCTAGTCGAAACCCAAAACTTGTAAGTTTCTGCGTGCTTCAGAACAAATCTTTGACAGTTTCTTGTTTATTGACTTGCTTGACTTTGACAGGTAAACAAATATGGCGAAAGTCGGTGCCCGAAAGACTTCTCTGCGCATTTTCAGTGTTATTTAATAATTAAAGGTACAATTTAACAGTAAAATAGCTACGATCTAATTATTAGAATATGTCGGACTTAAAGGTGTGTAGAATATGTCTCCGAACAGAGGCAAAGATGTACCATTTCCATTTGTATCAACTCAAGTTTTATTATGAAGAAGTCATGGCTTTACAGGCAAGTTATTCAATTAATTACGTAAATATTTAAAGATGTGTGCATAGCAAAACTGCCCTTATATAGTTGATATCGCTTAATGGACACGAGAGGTACATTTAAAACTTTTAGAGCGTACCAAATGCTAAGTAAGTTCTACCCTCACACCAATTTTCACTCATGGTGTTAAATTTATGGGTAAATATTCTATTACATACTGAACTCCAAGCTCTGCATACTGTGTCAGATGACACAGTAGAACAGACAAACTGCACATTCAGTAATATTCTCCCTACAGAAGACATTGAAACAAACATTGTGCCTCACTATTACACAATGCAAACCATTAGATTTTAGACTACCTATCATCACATACCCCCTCAGCATCATCATCAACAGTCTTGCTCCACCCTTTGCTGAATGTAGGCCTCTCTTCTGTTGCATGCTAAGTTTAAAAGCCTGTGTCTGTAAATTAATTTAAAAAATTTTAAGACATCATCATCAACATTTTGTAGTGACAGACAATAAAACATGTTTTTCTTCTAATCTTAACAGTTGAATGAGCAAGATGGACTGCCTCAGTACTTCTGTTATGAGTGTGCTACAATACTACATAAGTTTCATAGATTTAAGGAGAAGTGCTTCAGTGGGCAGAAGATTCTCAGGGAATTAGCTTGGAGAGGACCTGTAAGTATTAAATTAACATCATCTACAGTCCAACTTTTTCCTTTTTTTAAATTGGAAAGCAATGGATGAGGTCTATGATGGAGCGTGCCCAGAAGATACCTGTTCACTGTTGCTTTGAAGGCAGACAGATTATATGTAGAAGCGAACACAGCTCTGGCAGAGAATTCCACACATTGGCTGTGGGCATAATAATTGTGGAGGAGAAGCACTGAGTATGACTAGTTGGGTTATCAACCAAGTGTGGATGGTGTCCTGTATTATGTCTGGTATTCCAATAATAAAAGGGTGATGGTCTCTCAAGCTCATGTAGAATTTCATATATTATCTAGACTTTCATAAAGTATCTTTATCTTTTTGTTCTGATATTCTCGGTTGTTTTTTCTTTCTATATTAATGATTATTTATTTATTCATTGATGTGTAGGATTTATTGTTTTGCTGAATGATTTTTCTTCTTTTATTTTATTATTTTTATCTGGAGGGTGATGGTCAAATGTACTGCAGGGATCAGCCTGGTTGGGATGTGTTGTTTAATCCTTTTGTTTTGCTAAATTTGTATTGTTATTGTTCCGGTGTAATTGTTAATTGCTGTCTGTCTCGTTTATTGATTTTGATCGATTGGCTGAGAGCATAAAATTACTAATTACTAATTTTATTAATCTTGCTGGATTTTTAATGTTTGATGGTACTTGATTCCTAATTTCTTCTGGGGATTTTGTAGGGGACCTCTTCCTTTTTTCTTAAGATGCTTCTTTTACTGGCCAATCATATGTTATGTATGCAATAGGTATTTGGTTATGTAGTTCTTCTTTAAGTTTTATTGCAAGTTCTCTTCTTTTTTCTCGAACATCTTTAGGTAGATCTTCTGTAGCATAAATTCCCTCTGGGAAGGGCTATTGTTTTAGAGAATTGAAATTTTTCTCCATTATACCTCCAGTATACACTAACATGATGTTAAATTCATGACTTAGTTGTGAGTATTGTTTTCTTAAAAGTCTCCCCTAGAAGCTCCTTGGTCACTAACTTCATAGGCTTGATTGTTATACATTATATTGATTGCTCCTCATTAATTTCAGATCACCTATGAAACAATATATAAAGTAGACCGAAACAACACAATGCTCATATCACCACTAACAGTAGTAAACTTCACAGACCGAATCAAAACCTACATCACAAAAGATAGCGTAGAAACACACTCGACAGAAAACTTTGACACCGAAAAGAAAGTAGAAAAGATAGAAAATATTGAACTAGATTACTTTAGTGATCCATCTATGACCGGAGATCACGATGACCCAATGTTAGATTTTGTCAAACAAAAGATGATTGAAGATTTAGAAATCCACTTTGAGGAAGAAAAGATCAAAGTTGATAACGAGAAAGATATAGAACCGTTTAGTCCTTCAGCAGTTTACGTTGGAGGTGAAAAAGGGATAATGAAGATTGAATGTGAAGAAATAAATGAAAAGAATAATGGTGGTAAGGAAACATGGATTCGTGGTACGAGTAAGGTTTTAGACAAGGTTCATTGGAAGAGGTTTACGTTGAGTGAGGAGGAAGCGGTGAAGAATTTTAGGGCACGAGCTGAGGATAAGAAGTATAAAGATGCCGCTTATAAGTGTACAGACTGTTTTAAAGGATTTTCGAAGAAGGATATGCTGGCTCGACATATACAGTTGAGGCATGTTAAGGTTAGTTGTCTTCTCCTTAAGAAACTTAAGATTTTATTTTATGTGCCAATCCGCAAACAGTTTTGTCATTTTAGCAGGTGGAGTTTGAACTCCAAAAGTAAAACTATTCTAGGAACAAAATGAAAGTCAAAGTCTCAAGTGCTATTTTCATAAAATCATAGCAAAAAACCTAGGCTTATCCTAGGTAAAGTACGATTCAAACATAATCACGGCTGTGAAGTATCCACCCCTCACCCCCCCCGCTATTACATGAATTTGCTTCAGCGCAGCGACTCGCCTGATCCACGCTGCCAGTCCGTTTGAATCGCAAAGATCTGTTAACGTCATGAGCGCTGATNGCGACTCGCCTGATCCACGCTGCCAGTCCGTTTGAATCGCAAAGATCTGTTAACGTCATGAGCGCGGGTTAATAGGGTATTTTACTGAAAAATTATAATGAGAAATATGTTAATATGATAACACGCGTGACGTCACTACGATGGTACAATTTTTACCAGCGACGTGACGTCACGCGTGTTTTCAACGCACTGTATCGTCTTTATTATAATATGTTTACGTGAAAAATTAAAAAATACGTGTCCAATATTTTTTTGGCAATCTATCAGACGGATAAATTATTTTTTTTCCATAAAATACCCTATTAACCCAAAATAAAAGGATTTTTGCAATGATAGAGTTTAAATAAATACTTAATTCTTGTATGATAATACCTTATTTACCAAGAGTCCTTTGCAATAGTCGCAGAATTTTCGCAAAGATCCGAGTTTTTTTTATCATATGGAGTTAACTTGTATTTCTTCTTACAGATGCTGGGTCCATACGAGTGTCGCTTCTGCCGGATGCGCTACAAACTAAACTGTTACCTACGTAAACATATCAGACAGCATTATTTCAAGTATGAGTGTTTACGGTGTCACCTCATTTGCCCTCTAGAGTAAGTAATAGGTACACAAAATATTAATAATCTTAAACAATAATTTATTACCACAAACAAATCCCATCAAGGGATTATTACCCCTAAGGCCGTTTAAACACATGGAAAACAAAGGCCTTCGCCATTGAATAAATATAAGTTCTGCTTCGCCGTCTTTAAAGTCGGAATTAATCCCAAAGGAACGTAATCCCGGGATTAAAAATATTCTATGTCGTTCTCCGAGGTCCAATGTCTTCACCTAAATTGAAAATCAAAATTGACTCTGCAGTTTATTTGCTAAAACGTAACAAGCAAGCAGACAGACGGAGTAATTTTCGCATTTACTGGACATAACATTGACATGGTTCATTTCAGAAGTTCAGCTCTTCTTCACGATGAATACCACAGTGGCATCACAAGGAAGTGTGCATATTGTGATGAAGAATTTAGGTAAGAACAATTTTTTTTTTAAGTTTCAAGTTTTTACGAACTCTGAAACTAAAATATAATTTGTGCCATGAAGTGGCGGCGTGCGAGTAGAGGTTTCGATCCCGGAANTACCACAGTGGCATCACAAGGAAGTGTGCATATTGTGATGAAGAATTTAGGTAAGAACAATTTTTTTTTAAAGTTTCAAGTTTTTACGAACTCTGAAACTAAAATATAATTTGTGCCATGAAGTGGCGGCGTGCGAGTAGAGGTTTCGATCCCGGGATTTTGGGATTGTGTATTGATGATCTCGGGTTCCCTGGATAGACCGGGGTTTGTAGACAGTTACTGACCGGTGTTACGGGGCATTAAGTGACATGTTACAAAGCGGGCATTCGTGCAGTCAATACGTGGAAACGAGCACGAACATGATGCGTATACATGTGTTTTGTTTTACACCGATTTTAGGACACGGCCGGCGTAACATAACATGCTCGCTGCGAATGTTACATTACGGCCCGTAACACCGGTCAGTACTCAATTTAAGGAAAAGTCTGNCACGAACATGATGCGTATACATGTGTTTTGTTTTACACCGATTTTAGGACACGGCCGGCGTAACATAACATGCTCGCTGCGAATGTTACATTACCGCCCGTAACACCGGTCAGTACTCAATTTAAGGAAAAGTCTCAGCTTTATATAAAATCTGCTGTTTAACTGTATTTTAATTATATAATCAATATTAAATTAAAATGACCAGATATGTAGGTTTCATCTGAAATCTTATCAGAAAAATAAGGAAAACGAAATTTCACTACAAATTTCGCGACAAATAAACTAAGTACTCGACTGCCTAATATAACGTATTATGAAAATAACTTGCTTTCGTCATCCCAATATATAAAATCTTCCGTTACTGAGTGACTGACACACAACCCACAGCCGAATCTACTGGTCGTAGAAAACTGAAATTTTGCATGTAGTTTCCTTGTAGGGGAGAAGGGAGGATTTCCCGATATTCCTACGACGGGAAAGGACACAAACGGGATATACGCGTACGAAGTCGCGGGCAAAAGTTAGTTTTTTTTTATAATGACCATGTCAACGTATTATTGCTAACTCCGAAGTTTGTAAAATATCTTCTACTACGAATCAATATCATTAATTTAATTTATCCATTTAATTCGTTACTCTATGGCGTACACGTGAGCTCACAGGAATATAGACCAATTAGGGGCCATGTTTCCAATTTTACTATCACTACAAAACGGATAAATTGTATACTTGTGTGCTGATTGGTCGCTTGTTTATGTCAGTCTACAATTTCTCGGAACGACGCGGAGAGATTATAGAATATAGGATTTTGATTCGTAACATGGTAGAAGTTAATAATAATTAAGAATTTAACCATTAACATTTGTAGAAAATTCAACAGTTCTCCAGAAACGATCCAACATATTACAGGCGCGTGTAAGTCAATAGCCCAGACAGACTATAAACATAGACACGATCAATTAGCTAACATCATTCACCAAAAACTAGCTCATCAATTCAAACTCATAGACTCTGTAGTACCATACTACAAATACAACCCCGAAACGGTGTTGGAAAACGCGACCACGAAATTATATTTTGATCGTGCCATTCTCACCGACCGCACAATTCATTTCAATAGACCGGACATCACAGTTATAAATAAAACAGGATATCTGATAGACATAGCTGTACCTACCAAATACGCATAACTTACAGACAACAATCGCAGAAAAACTATCCAAATATATCGAACTAAAAGACGAAATAACCCGACTTTGACATCTACAAAAAGTTACAATAGTCCTTATAGTGCTATCTACAACTGGAGTCATACCCAAACAACTTCAACAATCCCTTAATTCTTTAAACCTACCTTCAAGCACTTACCAACTCCTGCAAAAAGCAGTGATATTAAACACGTGCAGGCTAGTAAAAAAGTTCCTGCAATGTGAACCCGATAGCCCTCACCAAAACATCTACACCAGTACACCCCCATCTATCATACAGTCTAAAACTTTNCTTGTACTCCTATCCCAATTGATGAACACTTGGCTTAGGCCCGTGCCATCAATACTTCCCGGCTAACCGAGGAAAAAATATATAAAACAAAAATAATAATAATATCTTGGGACAACTCACACACGGTCATCCGATCCCAAACTAGGCAGAGCCTGTGCTATGGCAACCAGACAACTGATAAACATACTTATATATTAAGTTAAGATTACCATTGGGACATTTTCTTCCAGACATTCGTCAACGTACTACACCCACCTCCGCACACATCGCAGCGAGCACGTTTGTACTCTCTGCGGCGCGTCGTTCGTGAGCACGGCGGGGCTGCACCAACACAAGCGGGTCAAACATGTCATTGTTGACATTGTAAGTAATACTAACAAGTACCTACAACATACACATTTCTTTAATAGATTTTCAACTTTACCGCTAAAGCATTGGGTCCAAGGTTGATTGGGAAAATTTGACAGTTTCAGGTAGCTTGATGTGCTGGCGTCTGTACAAAACCTTCATCCAATTGGAACAAGTCCCATGTTGTAGCAAAATAAAGTGGTAACATCAAACCACATTACAGTCTAAAAACGACCCTATATCTATATAATATCTTTAAAGTTCATATTCCTCTGACAGGAGAGTCCTGACGACGATGAAGATGTGAATACTTACTGTCAACGATGTGAAATCACTTTTGAGACGCGGAAAGCGTATGAAGAACACTTGTTTCATTCAGCGCTACATAGTGAAGGAGAGAGGTAAGATGCTTCTTCACTTTCTCTCTCAAAAATGTTTTGTTTTTGAAAATAGACTAAAGTGACTGACGACACGGGTGGCGCAGTGGATGAGCGATTGGCTGATGCGCTGCGTGTCGCGGGTTCGATTTCCGCATGGAACAAATATGTATTTGTATTCGGGTCTGGTATGTTTGTAAACGCACCCACATGAACAGTACAGTTTCACCAGGGGACGTTGTACAACTGACCCTGGTGTAACGTTATTAAAACATATCTTTAATGCGTGGGAATGTAATGTAATCTTCTGCGACCTGTCGAAGGCGTTTGATTGTGTGAACCATGAAACATTACTCCTGAAACTAGAGCACTACGGACTAGGCAAAACCGCCTTGAACTTAGTAAAATCGTATTTGAATGATAGACAGCAGCTAGTTCATATAAACGGCAACAATTCAACAGGATTAAACGTGAAAATGGGGGTACCTTAGGGCTCAATTTTAGGTCCTGTCTAGTTTCTAGTTTATATAAATGATTTGCCATATATATAATAAAAATACACTTAATATGGTGTTATTTGCTGACGATACATCTTTAATTTTTATATAAATAGACATGCAAACAATCTTGACGATGTAAATGTTGTAGAAAAGTATAACCTCTGTTGTGCGGACTTGTTTTTATAGATATATTGTTTCTT
>NDFZ01002005.1:5333-16019 GCA_002192655.3 Mamestra configurata | reverse complement strand
AATGATGACGTTCAAAAGTGCCGTTTAATGGCCTAATTGAAATAAACGTTTTGACTTTGACAACGCAAAATGAATTTGCGATCGAAATACATTAAATAAAGAATGCATAGTTTTTGAGTAAGATTTTTTATTGCCAGTGACTCTGCTCACGTGAAAGTCAGAAACTATTCCAAGGGAACGTGCTCTCAGAACACCCTATATTTCAATAACCTATGTTTGAATTCAGGCCATAGTCCGCCCGTGTACTAAGTTTCAGCTAAATTAGTTCAGCGGTTTGACGTAAAAAGGTAACACAAAGTTTTTTTTTTACGTTTATATTTTTTATTTTTTTGCTTTTGCCCGCGTCTCCGCCCACGTCAATGTCGAAATTTCTCCCAAGGGAACATATTCCCGGGATTCTTATTATCTTCATTCTATGTTTACAATCTATCCTATGTCCTTTCCCGGGACTCAAACTATCTCCATACCAAATTTCATCTAAATCGGTTCAGCGGTATAAGCGTGAAGAGATAACAGACAGGCATACACACTTTCGCATTTATAATATTAGTATGGATGAGAACGCTATTAAAGTAAATAAGTTAGAGTAAATCATGTAATTTTAAAATAAGATAAACAAAAAAGACGACATTCAATTGATGACCGGGATAAAGAAAACGAAGCATTTGTTTAAAATTCAGTCATGGAGATGGAAACGGAATATCTCCAAATACCCGTGTAGAAGAAAAAGTGTATTTTTTCTTTCTTATTAACTTTATTTTATTTATTCGGCGATCGTTACAGTAAAAACGGCTGTACTATACGGCTGTAATTATTAAAATGTTTATTAGTAAAATGGTTAACGTATTTTATCAAACAGTTAAATAATTTGTACATGGATGATATGATGAATATTCTGCTCTACTGATATAGAGGAAAATGTAGTACAATTATTATTATGATGTAAGTATAGATCACTGGAGCGGACATAAAGGGCGTATCATGACAACACTCCTTCGTTTTGGGGATGAAAAGGAAAAAATGAGAAAATATTCCGAAGTGACCCACATCGTAGGAGGAAAAATAAAGCAAAGCAGGAAAAAAAAGCATTCCAGATTTCAAATTGATTGGGCCTAAAATTGGTACAATAAAGAGCAAATATCTGTACAATTTCTGTTACAAATTGGTATGAGATTTCTTGTGATACGAATGCGTAAGTACTTCTAATAGGTCTCCCTATCTTCCGTTGTTTAAAAAGAACAGTTAACTCTGGCTCAACATCATGAAATAAAATGACAATCTCAATATAGTTTATTCAAATTAGCTTCAGGCAACTTCCCCCAAAATATCATTTCTAGATTTCAGCAAGTATATAGAGAGAGTAATAAAAGCAAAAGGAATGAACAAGCCACTGAGATACAGACCATTTATTTCTGTCTAAGGAACCCTTATCCAAAAGTCCTAAGTTTAAATATTACAAAACTTTCTGAACATAAAAGAATTTTAAGGCATTTGAGAGTCCAGCTTCCACTCTCAGTTGAAACAGCGAGCATTACCCCAATAGCTTTAGAAATAAAGAGAGAACTTTACAACCAAATAGAAGCAACTATGTTTTCAATTTACCTATTTTGCACTACTTTCCTTGGTCTTAAGGAAAAGTCAAATACAATTTCACAGACGGTCAACTCTCCTGTTTATAGCGATCTAGTGTGAGCCGGGACACGTCCGATACAGGTTTCTCGTTTAATTATCACCGGGTTCCGTCCGTTAGTCACTAGCGAATGCGATTAAACCAATCAATTTGTCACGGCACTTTCGACTGACAATTTGGGACGTTTAGCNGAGAACTTTACAACCAAATAGAAGCAACTATGTTTTCAATTTACCTATTTTGCACTACTTTCCTTGGTCTTAAGGAAAAGTCAAATACAATTTCACAGACGGTCAACTCTCCTGTTTATAGCGATCTAGTGTGAGCCGGGACACGTCCGATACAGGTTTCTCGTTTAATTATCACCGGGTTCCGTCCGTTAGTCACTAGCGAATGCGATTAAACCAATCAATTTGTCACGGCACTTTCACGATTCGGGTGCGATCCGATTTTAGGGTTTGTTTGTGTTATCATTATGAATCGGGTGTTAGGCTAATATCGAAAATCATTTTAGGTTTTTTTTCCACACGAATTATCTACCGTGTTTTCTTAACGGAGTATTTCCTGAAAACTCTTTAATCCATCCTTTATTCAGTGGAAGTAAGTTTAAGCTCCGTCAAGTGGTTGTTGCGTGATATCAGTGCATGAACCGATATACTTACTCTATCCATTAACTGTTTTATTGCATGAATTTTCTATTGGTTTAAAACCACAACAATATTGAGTTTCGAGATGTTTTTGTCCCACAAAAGCGTTATGAGATTATGATAGTACAGGGTATATTATTTCTAGCGATCATAAATTCAAAAATACAGTCAGTATTTCAAAATACGCTGCATCAGTTGCCATATCAGATGAACATGACAGCAAAATAATTTAAACAAAAAGTAACGTAAGTCGAATGGACAGCTTCATTACATACGAAACACAATCTACGCTTGACAATCATAAAATTTATTTCAATGGAATTGATCCCCTGCAGAAGACTAACAATATTTACGATCACAATAAAACTATTAAGAACACAAATAAATCATACAGTGGTTTGGTCAACTACAAATTGTTACTGAAAGCAAACCCCAATAATTGGAAAGGTCTTAGGTAGACAGGTACGAATGTGTACGGGTGATGCGGTTCTTAATTTATTGCAAAAATAAGGGGCCTGCCCCGGGGGCGATCCGGATATAAGCAGGTGTTACATCGCCCTCAGTTTTAAACCCTCTGAGGCTCATTGTGTTCACTGAAATATTATAAAACGGGTCTCTTTGGTTTTTTGGAAAAGGGTGAGATTGGAATCTTGTATGACATGTGATATAGGACTTAGTGGGGGCAGAGGTTATACCTTTGTTTCTGCTAATAATTCTGCTTTCGATGTTTTATCGATCCTGCTCAGTAAGGGAGTGAGGAAATGTATCGAAGGCGACATCATTTTGTGAACGCATTTAGAGGAATTGAGTATAATAATGGGAGTTTGTCCTTTCATTCTAGAGTCTGCAACTTGTGCTTGTAAATTAGACAGTTAAAAATATTATTCTGCTCATAAAGATGTCTACAGTAAAAGTAAAAAAAAATATGGATCATTTATCAAATAAAATAAGACAAGCTTACTAAAATCCTGTGATTCAGCGGGCACTTAAGGAATATTGAAACTTGTGATGAAATCATCTTTGGACAGATTCCCAAATCAAGTGAATCATATTTGCCCTTTGTGAATTTGGCACCAGTTTGATCTCGTTCATTTCCGTTATTTTTGAGATGGTTTGTGCGTCGTGCCAAAGGATCGTGGTAAGGTCGTCTGGAAGAAACGATACATTGTTCTGTCTAGTGGGAAGTTCCGGAGTGACGTCATGAAAATGCTCAAACAGCGAATCTTAGCGCAATTATCACCAGTTCGAAATTCCGCTACTTTTTGACGAACTTTTCTAAGGGTGGCATCAAAGCATCGTATAACATTCCCGTTTTTATTAAAAAGCTTTTCAATATATTGAGTTTCGTTACAATGAACTCATAAAAAATATTTGAAAAGGACCCTAAACTCAAGAAGGTTTCAGATACTCGTTTCAAGAGTTAGACAAGACAGAACGCACGAACAAAACGTAACACACAAATCAGTGGGACAACGATTGGGAAACAAAAAAACAGTCGATTCTGAGCTTTACTGCAAACGTTTTAAAAGCAAACACTCGTAACCAATCTGCAAATATAACCTTGCATTGTCAAAATTTGTGTCGGAGTTGAGATGGCGGAGTTTTGTTGAGATTTGGATCTTATTTTGTAGGTGATAAGATTGAGGGGTGTTGTTTTGTGTGTGCAAATGTGGCTTGGTGTGGGTAAACACTCGAACCACCAGAGACGCCCTAGAGCAGACGTCAAAAAAGTGCCGTGGAGTTTGCTAACGAGGGAGGGGAAACAATGTGTTTTCCGCTTACAACTTTTGTCTACGCCTGCTTTAGGCTTTAATAGAAATTGATCGCGGGATTTGTCCCAGTGAAACTTGGGCTAAGATTGATTGCTTTGTTGAATAAAAGTAGAAACAATTAATGAGTGTTGATAAAATTTAATTTGTTGATAAAATCTCAAGGAATGGTTTTGATCCTCTTTTTAAGATTTGCATTTAGGTACCACAAAGCTTGCTCTACACGAGAAATAAAAACTGAATTGCACAAAAACATACAATTTGCTGAACCTTTAATTTACCAATTGCCCTAACTGAATTTATAAACTAACATCCATTCACTCTTTCCTACCGCAATGTTGTTCCACCCCACCATGTTCAGCTATCAGACAAATCACCAATTCGCACCACCGGCAAACGCGATCCAATCAGCACACACCATCTATTCGGTGCTATTCCAAGTACCAAAACGGAGCATAGCAAAGCGATAACAATCCGCGCACATTCGACCCGGGGCTCGAATACTAATGCGAGTACTCCATACAACACCACTCGTTATACAACCAACTTTATTCAAGATTCGTTTATTTCGGCGACAAAATAATTTTCAAGTAATATAAGGATTCATAATGTGTGACGTAAACACTTCCAGAGTTTCATAATGGGAGAAGTTCTTAGTTCGAAGTAGACTTATTTGGAGAGAAAATTAACAAGGCAATACTTTTGATACGTACTCCTTGGATGTTCAACAAGGTACGTTGAGTTAATGAGTGGAAATTGGTTTAAGTTAAACAGGGAATTGTCTGGAGATGGAGTTTGTGAGCAAATTCATACATATGCTTTTGATAAAGTAACACGATCAGTAAGTTCTTGTGACTGTGTAATTGGCTCTGCAGTTGTTTAAGCGTATGTTCAGAACGATTCTCTTGTTCGTTCTGTGCAAAGTGCAGTATTGTTTTTTTTTAAGTAGGTCATCGTGAGAGCTCTGATCGAGCTTGTTTCAACAAGGGTGCATATTAGGGCCAACAAATGCTTTGCTATGAGATTGGTTTTTTGTTCACTATTCATTTGAGCTGTGGTGTTTTTTTAATACAAAGCTATTAGAGTTCTAATCTTTCATATTAAGAGGACCGATTATTTTTCCCTTCTCTCTGTTATCTCTCCAAATAATTCCCGACATACCTCATTCGGTTACCACAAAGACTTTTTAAAGAATATTTTTTTGTTCTCTATTAATAATCCTCCAAAAAATATAGTCCATTAAAATGTAGCGATATCTCATCCCCAAGAAGCTGTCAAACTGATAATAACAGAAAGAGAGGGAGCTATGTGCGAGCGAGCAAACAAAACGCGATCCGTCTTAATATTAATGTAGTTGTTAGGTTGGATGATGAATGGTGACACAGCAAAGCACTTTGCGGTAAACTGGCCCATTATTATTCTTAGCGGGGTGTTTAGTTACCAATTTAGTTAATTTAGATACATTTCCATAACGTCTTAGCAAAGTTTTCTTTTCACGTATTTGAAATTATTATGTTGAAAAAAAAAACAAGAGTAGGCTATAATTATCAACTTCGTAGCCTGAAAATGGAGGTCATTGACCCACCGCCATTTTTATAAAACTAAAATTGTGAAAACGGAAATATATAAAAAAAACCGTATCGGAATCCTCAACATTTTTAGGAACCCGAAACATAAACAATGTACCATACCATACAAATAAGGGATATTTGGAAAAGGGCATTGACCGCTGTCCCGATACTAAAACGATACAACCATAGTTTTGAATTCAAAGCCGAACACACCAATTCAATTACGTTCACGCAGTTTTTAAAATGGAAGTACACACGACGTATCAGTCTGGTCAAAGGATGTTTATTTTGCTTTTACAGAGGCATCCGATGCGAATAATATGATTTATCGAGTTCAGTTTTGGTCCTATGTCACTTGACCTATATGTCTATCGGTCTAGCCTTTTCTCAACTATGTATTGTTAACCGTGTACCAGAGCTTTACGTGGAGTGACAGCATATCTGACTTTCAAAACCCAGTAACTGGGTAAAATGGTACATCTTGGTAATACTGGTGTCCGATTTTCTGGCGTCTGAACGATAGTCCAAATCTACAAATGTCAGCCGGAACCAACGGCTAATGTGTTTTCCGAGGCTCGCAGTCATCTGGGTATGTTATGGATGGTCACCCATCTACAGACCGACCTCGGCAAGCGTTGCTTAACCTTGATGATCGAAGTTATCGTAATTTAGCCACGAGCTCTTCCTTAACTTGACCTACTATATACTGTGTGTGAAAATTACAACGCACACTTACCATTTCGGTGTCAACAGTTGGGCGCCCATTACACACTGTCAGTTTAACCACAGTCAAGACTGTGATTGACAGATAACCTATCGTCTAATGCAGTGACTGATGGTTGTATGAAATTGATTGACGAAAATTTTGGATATTTGATTAGTCACGACTTTTAAGTGAATGGGACTGTTTTTTATGTTCATGGAATGGGTTCTTGTCCGTTTCGAATTTCGTATATATCGTCGCCATATTTAAGATTACTTTAAGTTTACGGTAATGTCGATTGGATTCCATCACTAACCAATAATCATTCGTCATTTATGACTTTTGGAATTGATTAACGTTGCTAAGCGTGTAACAGATGCCTTATAGGTTTTACTTGTTTAACACAGGTAGGTGTTAAATGATATGAAAATTGTGTGAACTATGTAGAATAAAATGATAATTTAGAAGTATAAATAGCCGTTTTCCATCAATTGATCTTCGATGAGCAACCAATATATCTTTTAATCAATATACATAATATTCTTCCGTCACTGAATGATTCAGTGGTTGACAGATAACGCACAGCTGACAGGCACTGCTGATCGTAGAAAGCTGAAATTTGGCATGTAGGTTCCCTGGGGATCGTAGGGGTGGGATTTGTTACGGAAAGAAGTCGCAGGCAAGAGCTAGTTCATTATACAACTTCGATTCAACATTTTGATGGGTCAGCACAACCACACCCACTTTCCAATATTCAAAATTAAAATTTTGTTCAAACGTAATTTTCATTCAGCAAGAGTGCTCAAACCTTTTCCTATGCAATAATAGCATGTTTTTCAAAGACTTTCTGACTTTGAGTGTGCCCCAGAAGTGTGCTAAGTTAATTTATTGAACTTTTACTCTGTAGCCTAGGTTCTGTAAGTGGTTTCACACTTGGGTTAACTTTGCTTACTTTAGGCTTTGCTTTCAGTAAATTCTAGATTTGTTTTGGTTAACGATTTGTGAAGGCGTTTAGGAGCATGTTCGGTGACTTAACATTGTTGTTCTTTATCTTTACGGCGATATATAACTAAGTTTGCGTAGGTGTTACGAGATTGATCCGAGACGTAACCTTTGACATTATTCTGTCAATGTTTTCTACCGTGCGTCAATTTTCTAGCTTTGAGCAGTTTTGAAATACAATTTAGATAGTAGGGTTGGACGNTGCTTTCAGTAAATTCTAGATTTGTTTTGGTTAACGATTTGTGAAGGCGTTTAGGAGCATGTTCGTTGACTTAAGATTGTTGTTCTTTATCTTTACGGCGATATATAACTAAGTTTAGCGTAGGTGTTACGAGATTGATCCGAGACGTAACCTTTGACATTATTCTGTCAATGTTTTCTATCGTGCGTCAATTTTCTAGCTTTGAGCAGTTTTGAAATACAATTTAGATAGTAGGGTTGGACATTGTTTTTCTCAATTTCACTCTTTTTAGATTATTTAAAACGTTATTTGGAAAACACTTTATTATTTTTACAAGAACGTCTGGAGATGACACATTTCACGATTCGTACGAGGACTCATAAATACCTGAGCTATCCCCTAAAATCTCATCATGTTTTTTTTTTGAAACATACAACAGACTCCCTCAAAATTAAGCACCATTTCTGATTTTAATCAGATTACCATCACTAAGAAAAAAAATTAAACATTTATAGCTTAAGAACCCCATATCGACACAAAAATAGCCTCTTATTCTAAATTAATCTTCCTCATTCTCCCAATTCAAATTTTTTTTCATACACCTCTATTACGAAATTAATTTCGTCCCTGTCTCTCATTTCATTTATCTTCAAATTCTCCGCTTCATTAATATCTGCGGCTACATTAATACAAGTATTTACTCTTGCAACAATGACTTTGCTTGCCGATCTGTCTTCGTGCACATTTCTAAGATAAAACATGCAATAGTTCCCCGTACATTGTCGAGCACCATTAAGGGCCCCTCTGAAAACTTCCCGACAAAAACCAAGTTGCACCTGACATTAGTAATTGATATACGATACCATTAATCACACTGTATTTTGCTGTATAAACTTTATGTTGCTGTTTTTTAGCTTCAGCGGAGGTTTAAGGCGGTAATTTTGCACCATGTTGACGAGAACAATTTTTGATTTTATGATTATAGGTTTGGCAAGTCAGGAACTATCTAATCGTGCACTGACTGGACAGGATCTCAAATCTGTGTGGTGTTTCTTTAAAGGCCCATCTTAGACAATTATTATTCTGAATTGTCCACACATGATCGATCTGCTCTAATAATGTCTGACTTGAAACTATATTCTTAGTTTATTTCTGTGTTTCTTCTCAGAGTAGTCGGATAAAAAACACCAATCTCGTCTAGTATATTATTATCTTGACGTGTTACAGTGTTTGTTCAAACGAATTTACGGAAATAAATATAATTTAACTCTATTACATTGCTAGTGGTATGTCCTAAAATCGGAATCAAGGATGAATTTAATAAGCAGAGTACGCTATATTTTCCGTTCGAAGGTTTTAATAATCTAAATGTATCGTCCGTGGTTTCGTTCACGAGACATTTTTGATACTCTCTACCAGAACGGGGAAAGGTTTACCGCAAAGGTTACGAAAGGGTATAAGCTCCCTTTGATTTGCCTCGTATACTATATATTTAGTAAAATTGTTATTCTTTCTTTTTAGTCTAAAGTAAATGTCAGTTTTACAAAACCATGAACGAAAATGATGAACCAAAACCATCGACAATTCTGTAGGTTACAGCTATTATTTACCAAAGTTATACCTCAAACATACAAAGCAAACCTAACAAAAATCTAACTTACAATTCAGAAACCAACCATACATTTCTTTCCATGGAAACTTTGCGTATCCTCACAACAAATATCAAGTCGAACTTGAACAACATAATATAGTTATGATATAGTGAGTTTCGACTGCTAATATCAATGAATGGTGCCCCGGGGAAGCGAGCTCACTTAGAAATATCATTGAGGTTAGAGTTGAGATAGGCATGCCGAAATCCCTGATGTATTTAGTATAGATGTAGAGGAATATGATGGAGGTAAATAAAGCTGTTCTGGTAAATACGCAGCTGGGATAGATTTTTGTGTTGAATTAGAAATTAANATTGAGAGGCCTTTAGAGGCAGCATGTACCCTGTGGTACACAGTGCAGAAGTCTGCCAAAACTTGGAGATGCGTTGTGTGTTTTTGCGATCCTCAGCAGTTAGGGAACGACGAATAAGATGATGAAGAAGAAAGTTCCAATCAAAACGTGTCTTTTAATATTCAATATTTTACGATACAACAAACTTAAAATTCTCAACTAACTACATACATACCTACACATAGATAAACAATAAAACACTCTTTACTAACTAAAACAAAATAATCTAAAATATGGCGTCAAAAGAATTCCTCCGCATCGCTGGCCACTGGTAGATAATTGTGCCCAAAAAGCTGGCAACATTGCCACGTTGTATGGCAATGCTAATCCTTTGTTCAAGGTTAAAGCCAGCCCGTGGGTCACGCGTAGAGGAAAATAAGCGTCAGGATAGATCTTTAAACAAGTTAGGACCCCACGATCCGAGAGTTTTAACCCCAAACGGCTCGAAAATATATCTCAAAATCAACACAAGCCAAGATACCAAATCTAAGCTCACTACATCGTGGCTCACACAACAACAAATGCCATATAATATATTTTGCCAGAAAAAGCTTACATCAACTTAAGAAATCTCACTATTAACCTCTAGCTTCTAGGCTTCTACCACTAATTGGTTCTGCTATAGATACTCTGTATTAAACACAAGATTTATGAGGTAACTCGTACGGTATCTTAATTGCGGCTTAAAAGGTATTAATAACTCACACTTTTTCTTTACTTAAGGAAGCTGTATGTGGTGATAAAAGATTTTGACGTGTTACTTTCTGGTAGGTATACCGTAAACAACAAGTTTGTAAAAAATAAACTTAATAATGATTAGGTACTGACGCCAGCAAATCATGCTATCCGAAACTATCAAATTTTCCCAATCAACCTTGAACATAGAGTTGAAAATCTTTTTTTTTCCCCCTTCTACCATCGGACATCTAGACGCACTGCAAGTTACCATCCCTACCTTGTTGCTATTCCACCAATTCGCACTAAACGTTTCCAAACGTCTTTTAAGATGCGCACAGCAAAGGAGTGGAACTCTCTGCCTGCGTGTATGTTTCCGAATGCATACAACCCTAATCTCTTCAAAATTAGAGTGAACAGGCTTCTTCTGGGTAAGCTCGCTCCATCGTCGACTTTGTCTCTGTCATCTATGACCTAGACTAGAGTCAAGAGCAAACCCATATT
>NDFZ01002004.1:0-11060 GCA_002192655.3 Mamestra configurata | reverse complement strand
AGCGATTTTGGAACCCCTAGACGGTGACTGACAAAAAACGATCGATAGACGTGCAATTTTAATACCGCGCTCAAAGCGACCGCACCAAACTGCGATGCAGAACTGATAGTCTAAACCAGTGTTTGAATTACCGATTCGGTCGATCAACTCAGTACTGGTCATAACTTCTCTCAAGCTGCGCCACTACACCTGGTCACCCCGCTGGTCATTGGTTCTTTCCATTGGTTCCTTGGCAAACAAGGCTTAATGGAGTGTGCTAGCTACCAAGTGTCAATTAATTTCATTTAATTTGATTTACAGTTTAAATATTTTATTTTTCTGTATCATGTATTGTAAATACTTTGCATACAACTGCATAAATTTATTTTTTTTAAACTTAACAGACAGATGTGTTGCTGGGGAGTTTGTTACACTATTTCTTCTTCCCAGCTATAACACTAGGAAGTGGTGACGGGTGGGCGTTTTGGGAGACTGTCTTTATGTAGAACTTTGACGTTCAAAAAGTACTGGCACTCAGCCTAACTTGAATAAATGGCTTTTGTTTTTGATTTTTGAAACAGACTGCCCCATCAGCTTGTCAAGTAACTCCAATTCCTCACCTTTAGTTAAAACAATACAAACACAGTGCATTTTAAAAAAAATCAGCTGCAGCGATTGTCACCGATTGTCGATGCTAAAAACATCGTGTCTGCGAAGCCGATCATGGTAGCTATTTGAATGTTCTCATTGTTCCGATGAACCAAAGTTTAGCAATTAACTACATATACAGTTTACGCATGCAATTTGTTGGAAGCACTAGGTGTAATTTACACTGTTATTTAAAGTTTGTCTAAAGTTTCGCCTTAGTATTGGCAGCTCATTAGGTACAAGTTAAAATTGTTCATTGTGTAGACTTTCTTCGTTACTTTCAGAATAAGTTGTCTATAATTACCTGCAATATACATAGGCACCTTATGTAGGTATGTACTGTTGAAGTGGAACAAGAGAATTTGTGAACCCCAGCGCAGAAAATAACAAAAAAAAATTGTGACGTAAGCCGGCCATGTACCGCTCTACAGTCCGTCAGTCTCTAAGAGATTGATCTGTCCAACCGACTATATTCAATGAAAACTACTGCCTATATTGCTCTTACTTGCAAACGTGTAGGGTAGAAAACAAGGATGGCATAATATTACACGCAAAGTCTCAAAACTCAGCATCGGCCTGTTGTGTGACGACTGTATCAGTGCTGTTTTAGACCGCACGCCAGGCGATGATAAATCAAAGAGAAGTGAGTGCCGCTCATATCACGTTCTCCAACGAACGTGTCGATGGGACATTTAAATGTTGTTGAGCTACTTCCACACCACCGTTTGTGGCAGCGCACCGTGTGTGCGTGGTATCTTTAAATCATCAATCCCACAATCCCAGGGTCATTAACCAGTGCATCCCACCCGTAATGACTTACGAAGGCGAAACGTGGACACTCACCATAGGCGTGGTCCACAAATTCAAGGTTGCTCAGCGTGGAATAGAGAGAGCAATGCTCGGGATTTCATTAGTGGATAGAATTCGCAAGGAAATCATTCGCCTGAGAACTTAAGTCACTGACATTACGCGTAGAATCAGCATGCTGAAGTGAAAGTCGGCCTGCACGATGGATCGATGATTTGAAGAAGGTGGCTGACAGCAGACGGGTGCGGACCGCTCAAGACTGGGATGGTTGGCGCTCTTTGGTGGGAGGCTTGCGTTCAGCAGTGGACGACATTTGGCTGATATGATGAAACTTCATCTGTTTCATCAAAATTTCATCTTCTGTACCGAAATGACGAGACTTCTGCTCAATTAGATTTGCAGTCATTTCAGAGACTTCCAAGCAGACCAAAAAGTCATCTAGTTATTAAAATCGTAATAGAATCTCGAAACACTCCGCCAGTTGTTGCGCAGTTGCAAATTCATGTGACAACGGGGGTGGGGGTGTTGGATTGACCTATGCCTATAAACATACATTATTGGAAATCTCTGAGTAAGAGCTAATTGTGAGAGAATTTCGTACCTCTGGCTATGCCGCTTGGAAACTTAAACTGCATGTTACGAGAGTACCCAGTAAATGTCATCGGCCCGCATACAACGGCTTAACCACTACAAGTGTATATAGCTATATAGCAGTTAAATGGAGATATAAGCTTCATGGGCTCAGAATAGAACCTATCTTAACTTTATCCATAATCAATATTTATATAACGTCTATCAGAATAAACGCAATACTTCTTAAGGGGCCCCATACAGTAATGTGCGCATAGCTTGACAAAATGTATTGAACAGCAGATNCCATAATCAATATTTATATAACGTCTATCAGAATAAACGCAATACTTCTTAAGGGGCCCCATACATTAATGTGCGCATAGCTTGACAAAATGTATTGAACAGCAGATTTTTTTTTCGCGATATCAGTTTTGGTCCACAGTGAAA
This sequence comes from Mamestra configurata, assembly GCA_002192655.3. Lineage (NCBI taxonomy): Eukaryota > Metazoa > Arthropoda > Insecta > Lepidoptera > Noctuidae > Mamestra > Mamestra configurata. The sequence continues at coordinate 8,606 of NDFZ01002004.1, read as the reverse complement.
GTGGTTCATAATGATGACTACAATGACCCCTTAAGAGGTATTGCGTTTATTCTGTTACACGTTGTATACATAATAATATACATCTCTTCCGCTACTGACTGAGTAACTGACCGACAACGCACAGCCGAAACTACTGGTTATAGAAAGCTGAAATTTGGCATGTAGTTTCCAGTGTGGGGGAACATTTAGAGAGGATTTCCCGAAATTCTTACGGGAACGGGAAAAAACGGGATATGCGCGTACGAAGTCGCGGGCAAAAGATAGTAATATTTAGGGGAAAGTAACTCTGACTGTCTGTAACCTCTTCAGGTCTTAACGACTGAACGGACTTGGATGAAATTTGGTACAGAAATAGAATAGACCTTGGAGAAAGGCATAGGCATTTTTTTTATTTGCAAATATTCTGACATTCGCACGGGCGAAGCCGCTAGCAGAAGTTAGCAATATTATAAACGTGAAAGTGAGTTTGTTACGCATTAATTCCTAAATCCCTGAACAAATTTTCATAAAATGTGGTACAGAGATAGATGTAACCCTGGATACGGTTATAGATATTTTTTTGCGAAAGTCTAAATTAACGCGAAGCCAAACGATAGTTGTTAATAAAACCTTCAGTTGTTAATAAAGTTTTACAATCTTCACATCTCCATTTGTTCTTGCTGTCGCCTGTACTCTTCATGATAATCCCCAAATCCCCCAATCCGCCATTCCAACACAGTCGTACGTAACAACAAACTTTTCTTTCTGAGCCGAGTCCGCAATATTATCTTCACGAAACAAGAAAACTTTGAAAGTTTCCTGTAAGAACACCTGTTGCAAGTTCTAAACTCGTAAGAATCGTTGCATACATAATGTGTTTTCCGTGTTAGCGTCTGTTTCTTCATAAAAACATAACCCTCCTACTGGAGCATAATAGAACTTTTCAGACGTCACCTCGTTGTGCTGTTGGTCGCAAACGTGACTCTTAGCGGGTACGATTGTACCCCAGATCGGGAAGTGAGTTTTTCAACTAGGTTATGTTCATTTGGGATCAAATGTTTGCTGGGAGTAATCTTAATTTTAAGTTAAGCTTGCCTTTGAACATGAACTTTATTGTCACTGTATTAAAAGTTGTCTTGATGTACATAATAGGCAGTCGGTGTACTGTACTGTATGGTGTTAGACGTAAAAGAATAGCACTATCCCATCAATTCCCGTGGGTGTCGTAAGAGCCGACTAAGGGACCCACCAGAGAATGGGCAGAAGCATTCTCTGTGCATTGCATCAGCTACGCTACGATCGCAAACCCGCCTGCCAAGCGTGGCGATTATGGAACAGTGAACGTCTTTCGGCCAGGGACCGATATCGATACTCGAAAAATACCGATATTTTTAAGAAAATACTGGTATTTTATGTCAGTAATTTGAGTATCGATATGAAATATCGATAATTATATCAATACTCAGTACCGATGTCAGGCTACAATGTGACGTCACAGAATCTTTATTGATGATTACTAAGTAAATACATATTTATTACAGTCGCGAATCATATTTTGATCAAGATACAACACTACACTACACTTACACACACTGACCTGCAAATCGCAAAAACGCAAGAAAATTTAATAATATCGGTATTATATCGATAATTAAGTAGAGGTATTTATAGCGATATTTTAGTATCGGTTATCCAAATAATATCGGTATTCAGTTCCTGCTTTCGGCTGATATGATGAAGAATGAATGATCTTTTCCAATTCTAAATCTTGTCATTTGTTTTGGGTCTTAGTGATAAAATAGATGTGCAGAAACATCGTACCAATATAATGCAACAATTCAATTTTTCATAATTATTCATATTCATTTATTTGCATTCCACAAGGTAAAATAAGATCATGTAAACAAAAGGCTTAGAGCTAAGAACCGTTATAGACCCTGTTAGGGTTACAGTAAAGAGTATTTTTGGATACATAGCTTAGATATAACAGTTAAATCTAAATCGTAGGATCCTAAAATATATAAAATAAAATTTACCATGAAAACTGAAATTCAATTAGATAAAAAAACAATTAAGTATATAAATATTACTATTTTCTTAAAATAATATTCTTACATTTTGATAAATAATGTATGTGGGTAACAAACACTTATTTAATAAGATACCATATTTTGTTTAGGATAACAAATTATAAATATTAAGATCAGCTTTACGTGTAGGTATCACATGAATCACAATAAAGCGGATTGTTAACAAAAAAGATTCCGAAGACCTCAATGTTTGGTGAGCCTTTGGCTTTTCTTAAAGACGGCAGGTGCGTCCCCGAACGTATGAATGAAATATTTGTTAAGGACACATCCATACACGGTGTTTCAGAAGTGTGTGGTTATACTTTAGTGTGACGTTCTGTTTCTGGGGGGCTACTCTCTAAATCCGAAGTCCGTAGTTTCGGGCTCAGTTGTGGGCTGAGTGCCAGCCCATTTTGAACGCCCGCCCGTCACCACTTCCTAGTGTTTTATCTGGGAAGAAGAAGTGGCGCAACAAACTCCCCACCAACACATTTGTCTGTTAAGTTTTAAAAACTTGAATTTATACTCCGTATCACTTATGGACTTACGATTAGTTCCGAACCCGAACCGAACTAAGAATGAATGACAACACGATTTGACAGTAACTGTCAAATCGTGTTGTCATTAATTTTTAGTGGTTAGGTGATACAGACTAGAATACGCCCGCAACTAAGCCCGAAACTACGGACTTCGGGCTTAGAGAGTAGCCCCCCTGATACACAGAAAAGACACAATAGCAAATAAAACAAATATTGACTTTTTCCACTAACCCATACGCTTAAAACAAATCACTTTACAAGCAGTCTGATGCGGCAGGATTTGGTGGCATCAACTCGATCAACTCGATGATTGAACTACATAAACGCCACCCTGTATATTTATTTTTTCTAGTATTTCTATTGTATTTATACTATTATTTTATCGTCAACAGGAGCATCTCTACGAGCAGCCGGCAAGTCGTGGCGAGCGGAGCACAAGGCCGCGCGCACACTGGGCATCATAGTCGGCGCGTTTTTGTTGTGCTGGCTTCCATTTTTTCTTTGGTGAGTACTCCGCTTAGTGATATTTACTTAAGTGGGCCGCTTAAGTAAATATCACTAAGCGGCCTTAAGGCCGCTGTTAAATTCTAATTAATAAATTATTGGATTTATAAATGAGACAGTTGCTAAACAGGTGATTTTTTAAATATTATGTCTATCTTTATTTATTAAGATACAATGTTTGTCACTATGTCAAGACACCATTGATACCTTAAGAATAGAAAAAATAATTACAGATGACTCTATGTTGATATTAAAACGTTAATTCTTCTGCAGGTACGTCACAACAAACCTTTGTGGCGAGCCGTGCGAAACACCATCAGTCGTGGTTGGCGTCCTATTCTGGATCGGCTACTTCAACTCAGCGCTCAACCCACTCATTTACGCGTATTTCAATCGCGATTTTCGAGACGCATTCAAAAATACGCTCATGTGTGCACTACCTTGTTGCTTCAGTTGCTGGAAAGACACGGGGACGGCACAGTTCGTGTAGTAATTACAGAGATGCGACTAAAAATCGCAGTCGCAAAGTCGTACGAACGATATGTGTGTAGTGTGTAGAATAGAGCATCGAATACTGCTAAAATTTTGTATGTAAGCTTTTATTCAAGCGCGTCGAATAAGTTTTTTTTGTATTTGGAAAGTTGGTCGACGGAAATTTTTGTCCCAAATGAGTTGTATGAATGAAACATTCTGCGAAATTGGAGCGGTAAAAATACGTTTCACTTTAGTCATATTGTAAAAATAAACGGCAATGTTACCTAAGTTTTTCATGACTGTTTGTATGTATGTTTGCGCCATTTTTAGTTGGGCTTTGTGTGAGAAATTGATTATATATCAAAATGGTGAATGTACGTAATATGTATCTTTTAGTTGATAATGTAACCACAGTATAACTTTGTGCAATTATTGAAGGCAAGTGTGATTCTTACTACGTTATTTATTTATTTTTTTGTATTTCTTATCTCTGACAAATTTGACAACTTTGTAAAACTATCGAACATTTGTCATCAATGTCAGAAATCGAATTTTGTTAGAGAGCTGTACAAATTAGACATTCATACTATGGTAACATTAGAAAAGTTCTTCTCTAGGTAAAGTGTTAGTTCTAAATTCGGTAAAAATATGCGATTTAAAATCGCAAATGTCTGGGTTAGACCTTATGTCGATGTAAGCATAATGAGTAAGATTCTGTTCAGAAAAACGCTTTGCAATGTGTCGCAAGTTCGTAGTACGGGTGCAATATCTAGTCAAATATTTAACCTATAATTATTATAGTATTATCAGTGACATAGCAATAATCTGACATTATTTTATAGTGCTCATATTTCGTGGGGTCAATCTGTACCCTAAATATAAATAACCCTTGGAATTGATATGGGTGCAAATGGATCCCATGAAATATTAAGATGTATGTTTGTAGATAAATGGCTTAGTAATACTAGTTTTTTAATAATAAATAGTTGCTCAAATTGTCCATTTGATGGCAATAAGCATAAAGAAAGCGTGTAGACTTAATATAGGAATTTGATATTACTGAAATACTTAGTTGAGATACTTGTTAAAATTATTGTAAATAATGCATAGTAATAGAATTTCCTCTATTTTATCACAACTATTTCAATTACTTTTCATTGCATAACATTCTTGCTCGAGAAAATTCAGTTGCAATATCGAAAAGTATATAAAAAAATAAATGTCTTGAGATAGTTTTGGTACGAAAGTATGAATTCCAATCGGACGTTCTATATTGTAAAAATCTATCATTCCTAAATCTTTTGCCACGTTTTTAGGGTTCTGTACCCAAAGGGTAAAAACGGGCCCTATTACTAAGACTCCACTGTCCGTCTGTTTGTCACCAGGCTGTATTTCATGAACCGTGATTGCAAGACAGTTAAAATTTTCACAGATGATGTATTTCTGTTGCCGCTATGAAAACAAATAAAATTTAAATAAAATGGGGCCCCATACAAGAAACATGTTTTTTTCGGCTTAAGGTACGGAACCCTTCGTGTACAAGTCCAACTTGTACTTGACCAATTTTTTGTTATGGTGTGCTCTCTTTACTCATGAACCATAATATGGAGAAAATTTGATTTTTGTATGCTGATATGATAGTAAAAGCTCAGTTTTGATTTTATGATAATTTTCATCTCTCTAGGGCCACATGACATTTAGGCACAGACATTTTAGACTTTTTTAGAATTTCACTTAATCTAGAACCCCAGAAACTGTCTCGGAATCATACATACACAGATTCTTGCCCAAGTTTTTAACAATAAAGTCTTCTTTATTTATCAATTTATCATGTACTACATTCCCTGGCTTAAACCAAAACTACCCTGGGCTGTTCATCAAGTTTTTGCATTGAAACTTTTCTAAATCAAACATAATAGTCCAACCCCCGACCCAATTAAAACGGGCAACCCTAAGATTAGGGACCCTAACGATTCGTGACGACTTAGTGACTGTTGAATTATTCTCTCAGCCTGTCCTTATCTAAGGGCTTTGGTAGACTTGCTACTATCGTAAGTGTCAATTTTGCGATTGAACACGAAGCTTCGCGTTTTCACGACTCGTTGCGTTCAAAATATTAATATTTTTTTTATTGCGAGTACCAATATGACTCACATAGCGCTTTTAACAATACATTTAAAATAGTCCAACCCCGGACCCATTAAAAAGGGCAACCCTAAGATTAGGGACCCTAACGATCCGTGACGACTTAGTGACTGTCGTATTATTCTCTCAGCCTGTCCTTATCTAAGGGCTTTGGTAGACTTGCTTCTTTCGTCAGCGGCAATTTTGCGAAGCTTCGCGTTTTTACGACTCGTTGCGTTCAAAATAATAATAAATTCTTTATTGTATTGCCAATGAGACTCTCATAGCGTTATTAACAATAAATGAACCAGTGTTAATGATGTAATAACAACAACTACCAACTTTCATATAAAAATAAATAATAATAATATCTAATAATAATAATAATATCCTGGGACAATATCTAATAATAATAATAATATCCTGGGACAACTCACACACGGTCATCCGATCCCAAACTAGGCAGAGCCTGCTATGACAACCAGACAACTGTTAAACATACTTATATATTTCAAAATACATACATATTATAGACCGATTACACCCAGACACAGAACAAATGATCATGCTCACCACACAAAGATTTGTTCTGGGTGGGAATCGAACCCACGACCTCCTTAAGCAGTCAGGGTCACTAACCACTCGACCAACAAGCCAGTCATTAATGCGTCCTTCCATCATAAAACGCTCATAAAGTTTATATTATCTACTTTACAGGGGTCGCAAACATTAAGATACGAGTACATGTAATTAAAACAGAAATCATGTTGAAAATACCGACCATAATTATTTAGTATAAAACCAGAACGGTGTATCAACATGCAAAGTTACGTGATTAATGTGAAAAATAACTTAATGTTACATTATATTTTAGTCACTAGCGTTGGAAATAGAATTTCAGGCTTGCGTAATAATTTTGTTACAGTTGTAATTGACATTCAAGGTGGAAAACGAGTCATATTAGAAATGTTTTAATCTCCGGTAGGTTAGGCCCTAATTAAAACCACAGTAAGGGTCCTTTTACATGACCAAAACGATATGCCATGACAAACATTAATGTTGTGTGAAACTGCAATCATCAACNCCAGTCTTTGAGGACTGCCAATAGAAGTGAAAACTAAGTGAAAGCTAAAGCGTTCGGTGACGATGACGCGAGTTCCATGATTTTTGTTCACCCAAAAAATACACATATATATGTACACAGTATACATATAGCTCATGGAAAGCGTTTGGTGACGATGACGCGAGTTCCATGATTTTTGTTCATCCAAAAAGTGCTCATCGCGCCTAAAGAAGTTTCCACTTCAAAAAAACATCACGTTTTCAAAATAAACAAAAACAGAAAAAGGAAATGTACAAAAAAGCCGCCCACATATTTTCACGGAAGTTTTCAATACACGAAAACATAATCTTATTCTGCTACAAAAAAGTCTAAGCGCCGTCGCTTAAAATAATTGGTGCTTGCTGAACCGTTCCAATTCACGCACGGAGAGTAAATATTTGTGTCTAAAAATTCCAGCCAAGAGCGTGTCGAAAATGACACGGAAAATGGTTCCGTAGTCGAGATGATTATTACTACTCAAAAATAGTTTATATTCGAAACATTAGTCGTAGGTACAGAAGAAGACAAAGTTTAAAACAAATTTAGAAGCGCATTTCTCACCTTTCGATTTAACTAAAAAAAAACATTTAAAAACATCATAATATTTTGAATTTTGAGATCCAGTGAATTTCATACCGGACTTCCTTTTTTGCCTTTTGTCAACGGAACCTTAAAAAATTCGTTTCACGCGTGGCAGCGTCTCGACACGGCAGCTAATAGCCCGTGAATATTTAGCCGATATGTCAAATAAATGTTTGTAAGAGCATTATGTGTAGAGCATAATGTAGATCGTTCGATCAAAGGGAGCGAAAAAAGCGAGCGAAGGAAACCAATTGGTGTAACGCTGAAAATTTGGTTTTGAAACTAAATTATAATGTTTAAATATAGATTTCTAAGCGGTTACTGGTCCGTATTATGATTGATTAATAAAAATAACAACATTTTTTTAGTTTAAAACTAATCCAATTTGATAGGGATTGCTGCCGTAGGCATGTTATGTGTTTAATTACTTTTCACCAGTCACTTGAATGAGAGCTACAAGATATATTTAATCTTACCAAACGATATTTTCCATTCCCATTGAACACCTAGCCTTCACCTATTCAAAACATCCCTTTACATGCATAATAATAACAATTTTCACAGCCCATGAATCAATCTTTCCCTCACGTTACGTTCCGTTTTAGTTGAGTGATCTAACAATGGAAGTTGGAACGCATCGCTGCGCCCCACCAATCGATGCGTGAATCGGAACGTAGCCGACTACTATTGGCTAATGTACTGAACAGAAAACCTAACGGGTTGGACTTTTTTAAAAGGACTATTTTTGGTGTTTTGATGCTGTTTTTTTTTGGGATTCAAGAATGCTTCGTTGATCAAATGTACAAGATCGGGTTAATCGTAGGATCATCAGCCGATTAATTTTGTAAACATCACGACGTCAAAATTTTGGTGGAGTAAGCCTGAAGTGAGGAGCTCGTGGCTAAATAATAACAGCCGCACGGGTCGATCTTCAAGGTAAAGCAACGGTTGACGAGTTCGGTCTGTGGATGGGTGACCATCTTAACATACCGAGATTCCTCCGTGCCTCTGAAAGCACGTAAAGCCGTTGATCCCGGCTGTCATTTGCAGAACTTTGGCAGTCGTTACGGATTGTCATAAGACAGAAAATCTTGCTCCCGTCTTGCCAAGAAGTACTGTGCATCCCAGTTAATGGGTTGTCGAGGTCTGGTAGGCAGCCGCTCTACGTACAATACTTGTATTCAGCTGAATCCGGTTTGACTGGAAGCCGACCCCAATATAGTTGGGAAAAGG
>NDFZ01002003.1:0-16012 GCA_002192655.3 Mamestra configurata | reverse complement strand
TTTTTTAAATTATATCAATCGTTTATTATATTAACTGATTAAAATTTTACATTAACCGTTTATTACATTATATCAAATAAAATTATAGATTTAGTTGTTATATCTTGTAAATATTAGAGATTTTATAATTATATCATATATTACTTTTTAATAAAGACTTGTAGAATAAATTCCCACTCTTCTGCAATTATGTACTCTTTAAAGCTCCCTGATGTTTTGTGAAGCAGGTCGCACTGATCTTAACTGTTGGTTGTTGGTGATCTTAAAAGAGTTTTATAATAGCCCTTTTAAGTTGATAAGGAAAAATACCTTCATCAAAGGATTGATTTATTAAAACACAATAAAAAGTATAGCAAGTTCATCTGCACATTGTCTGGTCAGGGATGGCGGTAGCTCGTCTATTCCGGGACTTTTTTTGTTTTTTTTTTTAATTTTGAATGAGTCTATGCGTTTCTCGATAGTCTACAGGTCTAAGAAATAGGGTATTTTCAGAGGGATTGAGTACAGGCTGGCCTTTGGACTCACAGCCGACTGGGCGGTCTCTTCGCCAATTGAAGCAAAAAGTCATTGATTGGTTTACAATTTGTTTTGGATCTGAAACTGACGTATTATCTATTTCTTATTGGAAATTATGCTTATCGGTACGTGTTATTTTGTTGGTTTTATTATATATTTATATATATTTATTCCACATTTTTATTGTAGTTAATGTAATGCTGTATTTTAGACGTTATCACCGACTGCTTTAGTATTTTCTCGTATTTTCTATAGTTATTTTTGATAATTGAATTCTCAGACTTAATACTTAAAATTTTCAATAACCTTTTGTTTCTGCATGAGATCTTTATACCTTTAGATAGTCAAAATGTTTTTAATGTTTTTTTTAAAATTTAGTTGTTATTTTCGATATCGTTTTGTTCAGTAAATTAGTGAATAAGCCGCTAAAAACATTATAGTTTTGATTTGCATTGTTACTTTCTAAAATAATATCTTTCCAGTTAACTGACTTTTAGCAGATTTGAAATTTTCAATGTCATTTTTGTTGTACAATCGTTTTTCAGCATACCAAGTGGTTTGCCTCGGTCGTTGCGGTATTTTATATTTTATAATTGTACCACAATGATCGGAAATCACGGAAAACGTCAAATGCACAACGTCATCTATCGAACATGGAGTTCAATTGTCAACAGCAGTTCTATTTTTAGTCTTCAGATGGCGTTGCGAGTATGNCTTATCGGTACGTGTTATTTTGTTGGTTTTATTATATATTTATATATATTTATTCCACATTTTTATTGTAGTTAATGTAATGCTGTATTTTAGACGTTATCACCGACTGCTTTAGTATTTTCTCGTATTTTCTATAGTTATTTTTGATAATTGAATTCTCAGACTTAATACTTAAAATTTTCAATAACCTTTTGTTTCTGCATGAGATCTTTATACCTTTAGATAGTCAAAATGTTTTTAATGTTTTTTTTAAAATTTAGTTGTTATTTTCGATATCGTTTTGTTCAGTAAATTAGTGAATAAGCCGCTAAAAACATTATAGTTTTGATTTGCATTGTTACTTTCTAAAATAATATCTTTCCAGTTAACTGACTTTTAGCAGATTTGAAATTTTCAATGTCATTTTTGTTGTACAATCGTTTTTCAGCATACCAAGTGGTTTGCCTCGGTCGTTGCGGTATTTTATATTTTATAATTGTACCACAATGATCGGAAATCACGGAAAACGTCAAATGCACAACGTCATCTATCGAACATGGAGTTCAATTGTCAACAGCAGTTCTATTTTTAGTCTTCAGATGGCGTTGCGAGTATGTGAATCGCGTGTGTTGTCATATTTTACTTCTTGAACACATTATAATTCGTATATGTTTTGATAGAGTGGACCGATTGCGATGAAACTAAATAATACATCAAGTTACGCACAATTTTTATGTATAAAAGTTATCTACATTGGTTTCGTGCACATCCAAACAGACAAAAAATCCAAAAATGCTGGAATTAGGTTCTGCTGGTTATCCTATAACACCCTGGCTATTTATTTCGAAATAATTTCGATGTACAAAAACGATTTTTCTACAGATTTATTACACGTATAGAAGATAGATAGGTCTAGATTACTATTTTCACCTTCATTCTTTTTTTATTATTTATTTCGTGTCAAATGANTAAAGGTAAACAATCTTGATGTAACTTTTTACTTAAAAACTCAGTTTAAAAATAAAATGCAAGTAAAAACCAAAGTAAATACAACAGTAACGAATACTAAATCAATTGAACCATAAGTTTGAAAAGTACTTTATTTGTTTAATATGAATTTGTGTAAAAAGACACATCAAGATTGTTTACCTTTAGTTAACTACCTAAACGGATAGAGTATAGATTACTATTTTCACCTTCATTCTTTTTTAATTATTTATTTCGTGTCGAGCGGGTCATGTCCACGACATGACATTTATTTATTTATTTATTGTTAAGGCACTTCAACGACTTACTCACTAAAACATACATAAACAAAAATCACATTGATTTTTGGATATAGTGAATTCGTCACTTACAGAAGTGCACAACACTATCAGAGAACTTAAGACGATATTAGATATCGTTATTTAGATTATTTACAAGTTAGGAAAAATACTATGGAAAGTATAGAAATATTTACGGAACAGCAAAAAAATAAAAAACGCACAAAATGACCCTCAGCCCAGAGAAGAACCACTGAGAAGAAATGTGTGCATTAGTACCTACCATCACAAATATCGTCAGTTTTGGAACTGCTTTGACGTGGGAGCTACAGTAGTTGGGCTATTGGCATTAAATCCAAGCCATTTTATCAAATCAAAATTACTGTTATTTCATTTGTCATCATGTAATTTAAATTACTCACGGGATTCTCAGTATGCGAGCTCCATTCATACTTTGAGGCAAAATAGGTACTCATGAACACGTTTAGAATATTACAAACCTACTTGAAAATGACAAATCTGTCTCGTTCTATAAGTAATATAGGACAAAATGGAGGCAAATGTGTATTTCATGAATTAATGTCCTTTTTTTCCTTTTAACTGACATATAAAAGGATACCAACCATACAACGCACATAACCGAAAACTCATCGGTCGTATTCAACTGTAGTTCTTAATTATTCCAATTAAATTAAAAAGTAAAAGTATTTCGAAATGTCTCGCTTTTTAGTGAATCTTTGTTTTGTAAGTTTTTTTTTTCAATTATATCAAAATCATTATAGAAATATACATAATTGTAAGTAGGTACAAGTTTTTGAGTAGTTGTTTTGAGTAATGGCAGTTCCAGTGTGACTGTTTTTTGAGTTAGTGAATTTCCTTGCATCACATCAGCTGGCCTTTAAACCCTTCCTCTGCATTTAGTGTGTTCAGTAACTTGTACTGGTTTTATTTAAAAAATCTTCTACGTTATGAATTCTCAAGAACTGCCCTGATTTTGGAATTGTGCTCTAGCCGTTTCGGCTAAAATGTTTCTGGAATAATCATCTCTGCTTACTTCTTCGGTATTTACCAGCCAGGGGCTTTAGACAGTGGCATTCCATCAGCGTTGAAAATGTTTGCCAAGTGGCCCTTGGCATTAAATAATAAAATAATAATTAACAAATAAATTAATTATTATTTATTAATTATTTGTTTTATTAATTTATAATTTACATTATACATACTTAGGTAATTTATAAAAAACATTCGCTACGATTTTCAGGTCGCTCTTCATTTAAGCTCAAATTCAGGAGGAGCATCACCCATCGACTATGAAGAAACAATTTTCGACTCCAGCTATCTACTTCAATGTAACTATTCTACTTTTTTCACTTTACTTTCTTCACAATGTTCTGTCAGTGTTTTTGTTTTTCAATTTTGTACATGTTGTATAGATAGTAAAGCAGCAGCCAAAGTACAAAAACTCATTTTTCCAATTTTGACAGATTGCGACTGAGATACGAATGCGAATTGCTTGAAAGAAAGTAAAATTGGCCCTGAGGTGCCAATTCGATATGACGCGTTTCCATAAAATTTGTGCTAACTCTCTCTGTGCTCTATAGATAGAACAACTTATGAAAAAGCGTGGTCTCATTGCCGCGTCTCGCCTGTCTGTGTGAGCCTTCACATGGTCGGCCCCACTTCGCTAGGAAGAATATAATTCATAATTAATAGTTAAAATAATATTAGTATCTACGACTATTATAATTTGAACGATTCTTTTATGAATGGTTTATGGTTACTTAGCTATTTGGCATCATTCACTTTTCTGTCTCAATCGCATATTCCTTCATTCACGATATTATTATCAAGCGATAAATAGTCTGTGTAAAGGGGACTCCGGGCTTTGTTTGGTCGAATATAACATCCATTTACGTTCAAATGTTGTGTTAAAAGTTACATATTCTTTTTTTTTACGTTCTACTTTTGTTTCACAGTTGATATGCCGGAATCATGTATAGGGGAAAATTTCTGTTTCGAAAAAGGTGATGACTACCCTGTAAAAGTAATTGAGGAACTGACACATAAACTGCCTTATCTGGTAAGCATAACTATCCGTTAAATTTCTAAAATAGACAATTATTCATATTTGGGATTTCTACCAATATAGTGTTCAGTACGGTCTGATGAACACACCATACATAAATATACAACACTTGAACGTAAAAGTACTGGTTTATACGAAAATATAGCAGTCATAATTAAAATTCAACCATATTTCCAAAGGATTCTGATTTCTTTAAAAGTTGATCTTGCTTTGATTCATCGAATTGAACTATTATTAGTGTTGTTTTTTCGAAATTAACTTGCAATTAAACATTCCAGCATTTTAAAGACAGAATTGGCACGGACCTAAGCTTTCGCGAGGGATTCGAAAATCCTGACTGCCCAACCAACAAAACATTTGTTGTAAGTATGTTTATGTTCTATTAAGCTTCAACAACAGTGTGGTGGATGAAATGACTTGAAAAAAAGTGACAATTGAGATGAAAACAAACAGAGATTTATAAAAAGTCATGCTGCGCCTTCCCATAAAACATTAGTATATGCCTCACTGACACAAGATGTCGTAAGGTTCTTGAGATAAGCCATCCGATCCTGAAAATAATCACATGATCGATTCGTATGAATGCGACCACAATACACTTTCTCGTTTCTTCCAGTTTCAGACAAAACATACGAACAATATCTTGACAAAAGCTATTCTTTTTGTTTTTTCAGGACAAACCCATTTACTACATCGTCGATAAAAACGATAAAGTCAGAGCGGTGGTACAATCAGAGAACTTCACGCAGATCTACAGTGCTAAGTGGTGCCAGTAAGTATTATTAATTATTTTTTACTAAGAAACTTCCTAGCGGGATTTTAGTAAATAGTATTTGTTTTAGTTGTGTTGTTATTTTGAATTTGAATTCAAGTAAAACGAATAACTATATAAAATACTAATGAAATAGCCGTCGGTCGTGGTTAGGATTGACACTTACAAAATCTTTGATTGATACTCATGGGAAATTATGCTTCAAAACTGTCATAACAGTTATTTATGATACTATTGCGGTAAGTTGGTTTTTACAAACGAGTAGACGAATATAGTCGGGACTATATTCGTCTACTCGTTTGTAAAAACTAATTTTCGCACGTGAATCATACAACGTTTTTAACATATTTGCGAGAAAACAGCACACTATATAGGTAATGAAACAATCTTAGTTTTTAGATATCAGTCGGAAAGTCGCAACAATCTTTGACGTTCCTTTTATGAAAATAGCGCGAATTTGCAAATGGCGCCACGTACGCGTGGTGAAAATTAAAACTACATCTTTCGCCTCATTTTCTATTTAGTATTAAAAAGAGAAAAACGTATTGAGCAAAAGCGCTTTCAAGGAGGTTCGATCATTCAGTTTATTTATTTCCAGTAATGTGAAACTCCTTGGTAGAATGCTTATACATATTTTTAATAAATGTAATTTAAAAATATCCGTAAAGAATACGCACGGCGCTATACAACGAGGAATGCGGTAAAATTGGTAATGAGATGAGAGTATCTATTTTACCGCACGATCCAATATATGGTGCGTAATTTTCAACTTTCGAACAATGTATACAGGCTTCGTAAATGCCTTTTTTGAGCAAATGTGACCTAGACTAGAGTCAAGAGCAAACCCATATTAAATAAAAAAAATAAAATAAAAAAATGTGTTGAAATAGTTATTTATGATACTAGTGCGGCAAGTTGTTTTTTACAAACGAGTAAACGAATGTAACACGAAAAATGCCCAAGACGAAGTCGAGTCGTAAATGCATTTTTTGAGCAAATATTTTGAAAAATGCTTTACAGACAAAACTTTAATTTTCACATTTTTCTTTATTTCAGACGCCCGGGACTAATTCATTACGACACGCCTCATTTCTTGAAGGAATCTAATACATTGAAATACTTTAAGATCGAGTGTGTTAACACGTATATGAATTTCGACTTCCTCGTATTGACTGATGAAGGAAAAATTGAGCTTATTCAGGCCAAGAATGGGATTCCAGTATGCTGTAGATGCAGATACTCTAAAACAGATGGCGATTAGACTGAAAAAAAACACCTTCGCTCCATTCAACCTAAGTCAAATTGCGAATGATCATATACGAGGGGGGATCCAATAGTTATATCATTCAAACAGAATATGTTTATTGTAATCAGCGTTTTTTATTGGCCTACTTCGACACATACCCGAATTCTCGAGCTTTTAAAAAGTTCCTAAAACTTTACAAATCTGGATTTTTTAAGTTTTACCTTTAAGAGTTTATGAACTTTTCATATTTTTGTTTTTTTTTTTTATTATTCTACATTAATAAACACCAAGAGTTTTATACAACAAACGTAAAGAAATACGAGTGCATCACGATTCACTTGACCGAAGAACTGTTGGTCGAAAGATCGATAGAACGAAGAATGTTTGACCGATGAGGACTATGTGGTGTGATAGTCACTGCAAACAGGTGGATTTGCGACGCAATTGGGTATTTGCCTAGATATAAAAATAATAATTCTCTGTCCGTAAGATTTTCAAAAAACATTGGACACGTATGACTGCGAGCATTTTTTAAGAAAATACCCAATAACCTTCACTTGAAAGACGGTTTTGGATGAACAAGATTTCCTCCTTTTGACGGTACTTTTTTAAGACGTTCACTGTCCCCACAATAGACACAATTGTTGTCGCATTTACTTTTCCGCGACCGGTAGTGCCGAGCGTGAATCGGAACGTCATTGCGTCATCGGAGGTTAGGAGGGGTGCGCCACGACAGTTCGTTTTGGACCCCGCTGCGCCGCTCTCTTTTTACTATGCACCATCGTTAAGACAACACGTCAACACCAGCTCTACGAGATATTACACTTCCGTACTAAGTGTGAATAGGTATAGGTCAGAAATAATGTTGGTCAGACATTATTTCTAGACGTTTATATTATTTGTTTAAAATTTCTATGCCCTTAATTCTATCTCAAATTCAGTATTATGATAGATAACTATAATTATTGATATTAAATATAAGTGTTGATTATGTTGTAACTGTTGATTATCTTGCAATTAAAGGAGTAAAACTGATTTAACGTACCTACATATTTATACTTTCATGATGTTGTATCTACCCGATTGAAAATAAAAGCTTGTTATGATTTACTGACCGGTTTTGAGGTCCGGAAATCACCTAATGACTCAGTGTCAGACTCTTACTGACTAAATCCATCCGTGTTCCTCCTAATGCTCTTTGCGTTCCAGGGCCGCGGTGACTCTTTCGAACTATTTCTGCAACAGACACAATATAAACTTAAACAATCAGCGATGACCACATGTGGTTAGTGGGATTATGAATCGAACCTTTCAAGAAAACTGCTTTATACGGTGACTGAGAATGTATTTTTGATTTAAGTAGGTATAAGTAGCAAAACAAATTATTTTGGAAACATGGAAATCTTTGGAATTTTTGGTATGCTGGAAGAGATTTCTTAAGAAATAAGCAACACCTTTGCACCTTTTTTTCGTTCCCTTCTTCTTATCTATTTGTTAAATGTGTGTACATAAATAAATCTCCCTCCTCTTCGCCTCGCATTCCTCATTAATGAGTGTCGTGATTCCTCCGAAGTGAAGTCATTGTCTTGACGATGTTTCGCCGCCTGTGCCTATCCTTGGCACTGCGAAGCGATTGGTGGAATGTTGTGTCTAGGGATGAGCGAATTTGGTCCGACAATCTGAGTTGGCTGCGACCCTTTGGACGTTTACCATCGACCTTGGTAGTAACCCATTAGGTGTTCCAGATTATGTCCATCTTTCCTCAAGATGTGACCGAAAAACTCTAGGACTCTCTGTAGACAGAAAGTTGGTAACCGCGGAGAATAGATTCATTGGTTTGGAATGCAGTCCAGGAAATTTGCAATTTCTTTCTCTAGCAAAGGGTTTCTGGTTTCTCGACTTTTATTACTCGAGAATTCTCGTCCAAACTTTTTCGAGTATCACGAAAAATTTAAAAAAAATTAAAACTAAACACGCAGTGTGTATATTTCACGAAACATTTCGAGCTGTTTATACCCCCTGATCTGAACTTTGCTTGTCATGATCACAACTTGATAGAACTTGGACTATTTATTTTATTACTAGCTGAAGATTATTGGAAAGTTTTAAAACATAAGGTTAAACCATTGAGGAGATACAGGGGACCTACTAGTGAAGATTTTCCTACTATCTCACTGACTCATCAAAATTATGGAGCACTTCCAGTCATACTAGAAACTTCAAATTTGGCGTTAAGGTCAAGCCACAATTCAAGGAAAAAATCGGAAAATGGCATTTTTTAAGTTAAAAGGTTGAAATCAGGGTCGTGACAGGCTGTCAGACAGACAGCCGTCTGTCTGTCTGGACAAGGAAAATAACGCATATGTAGGATCATACATATACGATTTTTTCCTTGTGAGGTACGGAACCCTAGAAAATACAATAGGTACGAACAATATTAAAAGTAATAATCTTAAAACTCGACTTGACCTTTTCTCGAATACCACAAGGAAAACGCTGATAGCAGGAAGAAAATTCGTCTACTAAATGCATCTTGCAAGAGGGTGATACGGGCGCTCGGTTTGACCACATTGAGAACAAATCTGCTTCATACCTAGCTGGTAGTAATTGAGCGTTTGGCACCTGGCTAACTCAGTTAAAACGAACGTTTGCTATTCCCCACTAACACCACTACTGAAACCTGTCGAAGTGGGCCAGCGACCCGGCCCACACCGCTGACGAGAAAGCAAACTTGTTTGACTCGCGGCAAGGGCGTACCCAGGATTTGAGCTAGGGGGGCAGCTCATACTTGTTTCGTTGGTTGTTGTACTCCACGGCCGACGACTATGCACTGAGCCCGACGAGTGCGAAGGCAATGGGAAAAGTACAGGTACAATCATTTCGGCAGGAGGACCCGCCCGGGTGTCATCACTGTGAGGATCACCCGGAGAACACGGTGGAGCATACGGTAGAGGTTTGCCCTGCTTGGGCGGAGCACCGCCGTGTCATTATCGAGGCGATCGGCGGCGGCGACCTCTCGCGTCTGACCCTGGTTCAATCTATGGTCCGGAGCGAAGAGGCATGGGAAACAGTCACCTCCTTCTGCGAAGTAGTAATGCAAGAGAAAGACGGAGACGAGCCGCGTGAGGGAGGGACAAACCTCACGCCACAGCCGCCGCAACTGAAGCAGACGCCCCGGGCGACGGGACGACGCAGGGCGACTGTCAGCCACCGTAGGCGCGTGCTTGCGGACGGTGAGCGTTGGGTGGCTCACCGTCCAATCAGGGGTCTGATTCATCATATATTCATCCATAATAAAAAGGTACAGTCATGCCATACATTAATATAAGATTTTTAAATTCAAGTAAATACATAGGTACTAGCTTCTGCCCGCGACTTCGTCTGAGTAGAGATCTTTAGGTTTGAGTTTAGAAAGAAATTAAAAAATATATAACGAGGGTACTTCAACCATTTGGGGTAAATCGTTGTCAGAGTCCAAGTTCGACATGGTGGAGGCACAAAATAATAGTCTCAACACTGATTACAACCGCCTATTTATTCACTTCCGAAAACAAAATAACAAAATCTCAAATGATCAAGCCGATGGAAAGGGATTAAAGTACGGAAACGCGGTAAGTTCGATACCGGCTGGCAGAACGACCATTCGCGCTCGTATCTCACCAAAAAGTGAAGTCTCCCAAGTCAAATGCGTCCAATGTCAAACAATGACAACTGACAGCTGTCAACAAGACTTTCCACGCTCTGTATTGACCTCACCCAAGCACACTGCTTGACGTCTCTGACAAACGATGATAGATGGCGTTATTCTAAATTAACAAAAATCAATTCTAATAATTGTGCATCTGTGTTGATTCTGCGACACGGCCATCTCGACAATTCACACGTCCGCGTGTGAGGCATCTGCAAAAAGAATTTAGAGAAAGTAAAGCGTCCCTTGCTCGGCCTTCCTGACCAAGACGTCGGGGGAATAAACACACACGCACAATTCAAACAACAAAATTTTATTCTGATTCACGTTGTCATCAAATCTTATTAAGAAAATCTCAACATTGAAATCAACACTCTTCAAGAATCNGTTGTCATCAAATCTTATTAAGAAAATCTCAACATTGAAATCAACACTCTTCAAGTCAATTTTCGAACAACATTTCGATAAAATCTAGAACAGAGCACGGTTCGGTACCCAGTTTCGTCACATACAACACACATTGCCTCCATCCAGCAAATTAGCGGGTCTCCATCCGATACCCGACACACATGCTCAATGTCAATTTCGGGGTCGTCATCAACCACTGATAAAACATTTAAAGGCCTCGCAACCTTCCCAATGAGAAGTTCCAATGGGCTAGCTGGTGTGACTCGATTCATCGTGCAGTTGAGAGCTAGCTGCACGTCGGGCAGAGCATCCTGCTACGAACGACTACTTGTGTCTTTGGCAGTAAGCATGTTTTTCAATGTGCTCATAACGCGTTCTACCTGGCCGTTGGCCCTTGAACTACCTGTCGCTATTACATGGAGCTTAATGTTAACGGACTCGCAATAATCCTTGAAGTCTTTAATCGCGAAGCACCTACCTTGGTCAGCGATTACGCGGTTGGGCGCACCAAACAGTGAAACACTAGATTATAAAGCCTTAATACTACTAGCTGTGTCAATGTTAAGCGTATGGTGAAGTAATACGTACTTAGTGAAGGCATCTATGAGCACAAACACATATTCCTTCCGGTTATTCTTGCCGCTTAGTTTTCCCGTAGCGTCAATATGTATGGTGTGCCAGGGTATAGCTACCTTAGGAATGGGATGCTATTCTGCCTGTACTTTGTCGGAGTGCGACTTAGAAATTTTGCACGTAGCACAGCTGTCTACGAACTTACCAATAATAAAGCACGTTTGCCCTCGTTTCGGTTACGCATGACCTGGATTAATTAATCTATAGATGATTCAATGGATCAACAAAAGATTAGCTGCCAATGGCATTTTCAAAGAACGAGTTGAGATCGCCAAATTCCTCAGCGACCGTGAACTAGACATCCTCTAATTCCTCCAGGCAGACAGTAGACCTTTTTAAAGTAAAATTGCCAACTATCGCTTAGTTGGCAACGATAGGTCACGTTGTCACGGTGGCGGTATCCTTATATTTTAAAGGAAGGAACTTCACAGCGCCCCCTGGAAACATACCACGAAGTAAGGTGAGACAGGGGTATCTCAACTTACTATTATAACAACTATTTGGTGACTCTAAGGCGAAATTTAAATCGAGAATCCTGGCTTCCCTACATGCTAGTCAAGTCTCCTGATCAAGTCAGTTGTCCAAAAAGTTAACTTCGTTTTATCTGTTTTCCTTGGTCTACTACTGTTATGTTCTCCGTTTTATTGTATGTATTAGATGTTATTGTTTTATATCGTGTCTCTTTGTAGTAGTGTATAAATAATCTGGCGTGTTTTTGTCAATGTTGTGTTTGCCCGTAATTGGCATATATATTAGAATATTACCATAAGACTCAATGTATCTATGTCCATATATGTGCTGTGGGTGAACCTTATAAATAAATAAATAACTTACTTCGCCTGTTGGCTAGGTGTGTCTGGTCATCAACCGATGTTCATCGTTACTGCTTATTTACCATCCATCCCTGGCCTCGTTTTCTATGACAGAAATCCCATGACTTTCTTATTTAAGCGGCAATCCGACACGACCGGACAGAGATCTGGCGCAAGACCAACGGCTCCAATTTATTGAAAAGGTGAAAATATTTTTCAATAAAAACGCCAACATTACGTTTATAAATGGAACTCAAAACAAATGCAAAGCCACTTGGACAGTTGTGAAAAATGAAATGCTTAACACTAACGATAAAGACAACATAGAGAAAATTGAATTAGATAACACAATACTTACAAACTCCGTCGAAATAGCATCGGCTTTAAATAACCATTACATCAATTTGGCACACAAATCAACACTAACAAAGACAAAAATTGGCTGTACTACAAATTCAACTCAGGACCCGATTATGCTTAGACCGGTATCAGAAAATGAGGTCAGAACAGAAACAATGTCGCTAGCTAACACTAATTCAGAAGGCTGCGATGAAATTAGCACTCAAATTATTAAATTATGCATTAATGAAATAGTTGGAATTCTTACACATTTAATTAATTTGTCATTTTTTCTGGAACTTTCCCAGACATATTAAAACTATCCATAATTAAACCACTTTTTAAAAAGGGAGAAACAGATTGTAAAGGTAATTATCGGCCAATTACCTTAATACCGATTTTGTCGAGATCCTCACAGACTTATATTAAACGATTTACCAAGACTAGCTAAATATAATAAAAGCAGTTTAGCCATGTGTGTTCGGGTATTTAATAAAATTCCAAATGACGATTATTTAACAACATATGTACATGGTTAAGCACTCATAATTTTTACTGCTTAAAAGAATTTTTGGACATGTAAACTACGGGAAACTCTTTGTAATGTTACCTATAATATATGTATATTTGCATGCTGTAGGCAAAACATGTATGTACTAATAATGTCTGTAAAACAACTTTGTACACCATGTTTTATGCAAATAAAATTGGTTGATTGATTGATTGATTAACGTGCTTTTTNTAATATATGTATATTTGCATGCTGTAGGCAAAACATGTATGTACTAATAATGTCTGTAAAACAACTTTGTACACCATTTGCATAAAAGCAAATAAAATTGGTTGATTGATTGATTGATTAACGTGCTTTTTAGGCACGGGGGTGTCACACCACCAACTTCCAAACTCCGGGCTGCCACTGAGAAATTCCTATTGGAAAAGCCCAATGTTATGGCCGAAATCAGTCAGGAGGACTATATATATGAATGCCAAACATCCGGCATGGAACGAACAATGCCAGAGGACTTTGACATCATGGCTCCGATGTGTCCTGCTGTCTTCTTATACTCAAGACTGTAAACCTCTCAACGAACCAGGACAAGTGATCACCGGCTGGAGGACAGTTAGCCACTGAAAACCACACCACCACGTTGCCCCAATTGGATACTATCTCTGATCAAAAGTCTCATCTGCTAACACATCGGTGGCGATTCAACTCGTTTACAGATCACGTTGGCACAATTCGCCCTGAAAGATTGTTTAAGGGATATTTCAGTGACGCATGACCATAGCTGGAAACCCTATGACGATGTTCGAGTGTACGATGCATTACCATGCATCGTACACTCGAACCCCGTTCTCGAGACCCCGTTACATCAATTTCCATCCAGTTTCTACCGAAACTGGATGGAAATTGATGTAACGGGGTCTAGGTAAAGTCGAGCAGCGTATGCTACTACTTACATTATTACTGGCTGTGAAAGTGCACAAGTTGTAAGGGACGAAACTGTACAGAGTCGGCGTAAATCTTGGCTCTAGGTACAATGTTTACCATGGGCCAAGTTTATGACACTTAGTCGCATGAGATTGCTAGATTTGGCAATAGGCGTTTTAGATTCACGTAATCCATGAACCACTACTATATGTACTAAATCGTCTCTGAAATCTTAGTATCAATGTGATATCAGTCAAAATATATAAGGCGATTTAGTTTCGCATTAGTTGGTAAAAATATCGTCTCATCACTGCAGTCGGGCAGTTCCTTGGAACATTTCTTTAAACGATTAAGTACTGCAATAAAAAAGTTGTTTTTCAGTTTTAAATTTTTGGGTCCAATGCTTGTTTTTAATTTTTTTGTTAATTTTTCCTCTAATTGTACTTTAAATGTGTCAGAAGATTTATATTCTTATTAGAATGAAGTTCCTTATCGCGCGTTGTGAAAGGGGGCTAGACGGAAAAAATTCATACGAAAAGTTGTAACGACACTTTTTTGATTGTCTTTTGTTTCTTTTATGTTTGAATTTCGAAGAAGAATGTGGTTTTAATTTCGAAATAATGCGCCAAAATATAAGATACAAATATTTTGATAAAAGTAATTGATTAGACACTAATTTTTCCCGCGGCTCAGCTCCTTTTATTCTATCCTAGAAGATTTTATTGGAATATGATGATTTTTCGAAGACAAAAAACAGCCTCTTTCATAAAGACTGTAGATACAGATCCGATTAAGAAAACTCATTCATGAAGAGGCTGTTTTTTGTCTTCGAAAAATCATCATATTCCAATAAAATCTTCTAGGATAGAATAAAAGGAGCTGAGCCGCGGGAAAAATTAGTGTCTAATCAATTACTTTTATCAAAATATTTGTATCTNGCGCCAAAATATAAGATACAAATATTTTGATAAAAGTAATTGATTAGACACTAATTTTTCCCGCGGCTCAGCTCCTTTTATTCTATCCTAGAAGATTTTATTGGAATATGATGATTTTTCGAAGACAAAAAACAGCCTCTTCATGAATGAGTTTTCTTAATCGGATCTGTATCTACAGTAGAACGGAACAAAGAATTTTACCGTTTATAATAATTATTAGTATTGACTATTTTGAAAAAAGGAGTCTCGTAACTTATATGTCATTGTAAGTAGGTACCCAAAAACTTCTCAGGTACACACAATCTAGAATAGAAAGTTGGTATTAATTTCAAATACTACAAACGAAACATACGAAACAAAAAAAAAATTTTGCATGATATCTGCTCTATTTTATGAACAAACAGTTTTAAAACTATGAAACGTATCAGTTATTTAGCGTAATAGAATTAATTGGCGATCGTTCGAACGCGACAAATTGAAGCTGAAAACAATACAAATATTTGAAAACATTTATATTTTTTTAGTTGTGAAATACTTTTTTTATTTGATTAAATACTAGCTATTTCATGCGTTTTCACTTCTCTATCAAGAAACAGAACTGGTGTTTTTTTTTCAAGGATAACAAGTAGGCTACGAGAATGAGTGCTATGAGTTATGACACAGGGATACTGAAGCTTTCAATCTGCAGAAGAGTTGGTAATCCGATGAGTAGTTCAGATATTAAATGATAAATTATATTTATTTGGAACTTCGTTCCATCCGGGTGTCCCTTGACACCTCTCAAGTTTTTTATTATACGCCTGTCTTTTGGGCACACTTCCAGTCATCAAGAATGCGGACGAGTTTTTTAAAGACATATTTAATTCGAGGAGTTTATACTTTAAGTGTATATAGTTAACGAAGCATTTAAATTATAATATTTAAAATTTTACTCTTACTTCAACGACTTCTGAATCATTTTCGGTAAAATATGCGGTGGTAGAGGGAAATAGCCGAAATAGTCAATCGATTACGTCTTTCGCCAATTCGAAACATTCCCGAGACGAGCAATCCCGGGAATACCATAGTACTCATCAATGCGTTTTAATATTACATACCTACTGTGGTTGGTACCTAGTTAGGTACAGTATCTATATGACGCCAATGAGAAACGTAAAACACATATGACTGTTTATTTATAA
>NDFZ01002001.1:0-16008 GCA_002192655.3 Mamestra configurata | reverse complement strand
TGTGGGCATGTTTTTGTTGCATTTGCAATGCCATAGAAAACAGTATAATTTAAATTTTCATTTAAGCACGTCTTGTAGATACCGGATAGTTAGAATGGCTGTCTGCATTAATTATAATGGCGATCAAACTGATCTTATTTTTTCGAGATTGAACCAAAACCTATTTAAACCATCTTGCAAACTCCGTAAACAAGTGTTAAAAATAAATAATAAATCTGTCAAAATACTTTGTTTATTACACACTCATTCTCGTATTGCCTTTCGGAATTTTAATTCAGAAGACATTAGGGTACACACCCCTACAGCCCGGAAATTTAATTTCCTTTATGATGAACAACATATAAATACATGTATAATATACTAAGTAACCAAGTCAACCAATGGATTGCTTGCATCGAATATGGGGCCAAATCAGGGCGTATATTTATTTATTTAACATCTTAAAATTATCTTTACAGGTTGCCCTAATATGATAGTCAAGTGCATACATGCCTACTGAGATCAGAACATAATTCCAAGAATTAGTAAAAATATAAACATAAATAAATACATTTTTATTTTTATATTTCAAAAAAACAATATCTAAATAAAAACTATTTTTTTTTACTTAAAAAAAAATGATCGCAAAAAACTACTAAAAATTTAAGAAAAAAATCACTTTTCATGCAGCCACCAGGCATTCGGTGGCATCGAATCTGTGATTGAAAAAAAATAAACACCAGTAATTGCGTCAGACAGCTTGAAAAGTGATTTTTTTCTTAACTTTTTAGTTGTTTTTTGCGATCATTTATTTTTTAAGTAAAAAAAAATAGTTTTGATACTTTTTCCTAATTATATGGCAGATACAGATCACCACCCTTAAATATGACAACTTACTTCTGGTACACCCTGTATATAGTACATCAAACTACATATATGTAACAGTGTTACCACAAACTACAAAAATAAATGCTTGGAATCACACTGTGAAAGAAATAAAGAAAGAAAAAAAAATGTTTGATACCTTTTCACGCTTAAACCGCTAAACCGATTCAGATGAAATTTGGTATAGAGATAGTCTGATTTCCGGGAAAGGACAAATAATAGTTTTTATCCCGGTAGAATATTCCCTTGGGATAATTTTCGACGTTCTCGCGGGCGGAGACGCGGGCAGCAGCTAGTTTAATATAAATGTTTGTTGTGAAACATCGTGGGTGTTCTTCGCTAAGTAAATAGGTAACGCTTGCAATATATTGCTTATAGATAAATGCAATACAATACAATGTGTGTGTACAATGTAGCAAAATTATCTCGCCCATTAATTTTGATTGAAACCAACGCTTTCAATGTTAAAATTTGCAGGATCTATATGTTTTGTTTACCGATAACGCCACCATGACTGGGACAGACTAGTTACGCTATAAGTTAAAAAAATCGACAAAATACTTGGAACTTTGAACTATCTCCGTAACTACGATGATAAAGTTTTTAAAAAAAATGACAGAGGCTTTAGAAAAGTGTAATTCTATCGATAATAGCATCGCAATGGCGATTCACATAAAATCAATCATAATGTTACATTTTGCCTCGAACCTCGGGTGGCTTTCGGCTTCGTTAAGCATCCTTTTGCATCCAATTCTCTTGAAATTTCAAACAAATCTCATTTTAAATGAAGGGTGGTTATCTTTTCACCGAATAGGTATATTATAACCTGGGGCAACACAAAATTTGCTTGATTAAATTAAACTATCACAGTTCACTGCGTTCTTCGTGGTCTACCACACAATAATCAAGTTATATTGTAGTTACAATAAACCAACAACTAAAACTATTCGATGCTAAAAAGTATTACTCGATCGTGTAGTTTGTGAAATATAGTTTCCGAGTAACGTTATGATATTGTTTTAACACAAAAAAAAATCGTTTTAGTGAAAATATTGCAAGTATTTTTGCGGTGCCCGTTGGTTTTTTTTTTTTTTTTTTTAAAGCTATCATAGTTTAGGCATAACAATAAAAAATGTTATCGCCTATACAACGTCTGTTTATCCGCATTAACAAAGATTGGCGTGAAGTAAATTACCATCACCTACTTTGTAAAATTTATAATTGGCCGCGGATTTTATAGTCCTACTAATGAAGCATTAAGGCTATCTTTGTACTGTACATAAAGTTTAAATAAATAAATCTTGAAAGTCTTTATATTTGGATCATTTTAAAATTACGTAATCAATTTTACGGGTAGGATACTTTTTACCCCAGTCGTAATTTTTAACCCGGTTCCTATGGAACATATTCTGTCATTCACGTAGGTTAAGCCCCTAGAAAGAGCTTACGGATAGGGACATAAATCCTGTATAATATAGTTTGAACATTTACATTCGTCTCTCATCGCTCCAGCGACCCTATTTTTGCGAGAACCACCGCAGACCTAAGTGGGCTCATATAAATAATTCTGTACAATTTGCTTCACAACCGACCCTTAGTCCAAATCATTAACTCTAAAGGGTCTCAAATCTTAAAGACGCATTCAGAACCACTGATTTGAATATTCCTTGTTATTCATTAGAGTCTTTGGTTTGTACAAGAGTTCGCAAGACGCACCATTAAAGGCAAGTGAATTTGAAGGCTGCTTATAATTTCATGATGCCACAGAAATTGAATAAACATCGTTTTCGTAAATAAGTCTTAATGTTATAGGATTCATTCGAAATAATTAATGTTTCTTAATTATTTAGATTTAATTTTGTATGAAGTTAATTTTGGAGGCATGGCTTATTGACAAACAATGTGATGACTTCTAAATTAGAATTTGCTGTTTTTAAATTGACAATTCCACAAGGCCCTCCCAGTTATTTTTATCCTCGGTTCTTTTACAGTCTCGGGGGTGATTTTTCTGTCTTGCCTTTAGTATTTTAAGAAGAGGCTATAAAACTCTCAGTAACAAGGACTCTTTTTAACTGTTAACCAACTAATTTAAATTAACTAATGTGGCGACGAATTTCAAATATCTCATCCCATATTTTTTTTTTTCATACCATAATTAATAACACAACGAACTTTTTCCTTTTATATTTATTTTTGTATTTTTTACTTCAACGGTTATCTCACATGTTCCTTTTTTTTCAACTTAAATATTTTGCCTAAAAGCCGCTGGCATGACGACTTAGAGGCGTATACGACAAATTTGACGAAGAAAGCAACACACCGGCACGAGTGGAAGTCTATCGGAGAGACTTCTGCCTAGCAACGGGTCAGTACCGGGCGAATAAAAAAAAGTGGAACACCGCATTACTCCGTCGCCTTGCTCTGAGTCAAAGGACAGGCAGCCTAAATGCTATGGGAAAGATCTTTGCTTAATACGTAGTAGTCATAGAAAATCTTGACGATGTGTACCTCTCATCATTCTCTAACTATACACAAATAAATAATATGTACATACTTCTTAAACATAACCCTAACAACTTAGCTGGATGTAAATCTGGAGTATCCTAAGCATAAAATTAGTTGTATCCTTAGTCATTAATCTTGTACGCAATTGTGTCTAATTCCTGGAGCTTCCGCTAATGTAATAAATCAACTAAGTAAGTAGGACTGGTGTTGTTGCCAGCCTTCGTTTTCGGTTTCGTCATTTTGGTGTCGTCATTTCGGGTTCGTCATTTCAGTAACACTGCTTTATATTTAGATTTTCGTGTAAATTCGTGATTTTGAATAAGTGTTGTCATTTTCACGGTAATCAGCTAGTCTATTTTCATCCTTGTGTTGTTTGGAAAAGTGGGTAGATTAGTATGTTACGGTGGCATTTAGGGGTTCTGTGACATAATGTTTGTTTAATTTTGTTATGTATTTGGTTTCAATGTAAACTTCATTTATATTTGTTTATAGAACTTGAAATAAGATTATAGAGGTTTGTGGGCAACACAACGCGAATCAATCATTTTACGACTTCTGGATCATAATGTAAGAATGACATTTTGTATTTTCAGCTACGTACATGTGTACAGACATGTCTATAAATGTCAGTATTGAAGACTGTCAGACTAGACGCGACTCTACTTCATAGAAATGGGTATACAAAAAACAGGTTTTATTTTAAAACGAGCTGCCGCCCGCGTGAATGTCGAGAATTATCCCAAGGGAACATACTCCCGGGATAAAAACTCCAATGTCCTTACCCGGGACGCAAACAATCTCTATACCAAATTTCATCTAAATCGGTCCAGCCGTTTGCGCGTGAAGAAGTAACAAACATACACACACTCACAAACTTTCGCTTTTATAATATTGGTGTGATAAGTTTGTTTACCATCGTTGGATGGTCCTCCTTTAATCTCATTTACTCAAAAAAATCTCTAAATAAAAATATATCGACGTCACTATTTTAAGCCGCCATATAGCAAAAGGACCATGATTGATTTGCTGATACAAAACAATGTTGTTTTCCGAATTCCTATCGGTAAAACTTGATAATTGATTGATAGATTACAGGTGATTCTTAGATCGAGGAGTTGTTTGTTGTTTTCCAAAACTGGGGCGGAGTCACGGGCACAGCTGGTATTTTTCATGTTGTACTTGAAGTTAGCGTGGGTATACTTTGGAGGCCTATTTAAGAGCGTTTACGCATAGGTACAAACTTGCAAGCCCTTATTGATAGAAATGAATGAACCGATTTTAATGAAACTTGGTATGCATACACTAGATATTTAGGTGTTAATAGCCCATAGAGAACATTTTCGAAAAAGAGTTTAGAGAGAGAGAGCGATTTTAAGATTTCAAAAAAAAAGTGAAAAATCGTTCTATCTTCCCCCCTGAACTGTTTTTTGAAAATGTTCTCGACTAACTATTTAGACCTGCATATCTAGCGTATGCATATCAAGTTTCATTAAAATCGAAAAATAATGAATTGAGAGTTTGTATGAAATGCTGTATGGCATAAACGCTCTTAATTGTGGTTACAGTTTTGAAGCACTAACAAATTAGTGAAGTGCATCTATTTGTTGCTACTATCTTTCGAAACAGTAGACCTTTTACTTATTTTAACATGTTCATAGAAATCAATTTAGATTTGTATCTTTATTGCAACAAAGTGAATATTGTTCGGTTTATCAGGCAGGTTTTTTAATAGTCTATAAAAAAACTCTTTTCATTTCCATTACCTCGTGTTAATTAAAACTTAACCAGGCCACAAAATTAATTAATTAAACTTTAATCACACGTGGAAGCATTGGAAACACACGGAATTAAATGAACGGGTAACACAAATAGCCATTCCAGGGGCTTATTCACGCACTATTACCTTTCCACAAAAATACCCTTAGGCATACTCGCATTCGACAAATTATTTCGAACAATTTCGAATGAGTTACATCACTATAATCTACATTCATACACAAACAGCGGACTACAAAAGGATTTGTCGAAACAATTGTTTTAACTTTGTATTATGTTTTCGGCGTAAACATGACGCGTTGTGCGTGCAGGTCCTAATCCTTTAATAATAGTGATGTATAGCACTAAATTAAACGGGCTTTTCAACAAAACTGTACAACAAAACTTCTGCCCGCTCGCTACGCCCACGGTAATTATTCCAAAGGAGTGTACAATAGAAATAAACAATATCTTATGACTATATCTTGCACATCCAAATCTCACAAGTTTCATCCAAATCGGATTAGTTGTTGAGACGTGATTGATTACTAATCATGCAGATTAAACCATTAAAAATATTTTTGTCGTTCTGTTTATTGACATCTTTTAAATAATAATCCCTAACTAGCTGCCGCCTGCGGCTCCGCCAGCGTTAGTGTCGAAAATTATCCCAAGGGAATATACCTACTCAATAAATTAAATCAAAATCATGTTTTATTCCAGACTATAATTTACCCCTGTGCCAAATTTAATCAAGATCCGTTCTGACGTGATTGAGTAAAAAACTATCCATCTATCCATAATCCAAACAGTCACATTTATAATATTAGATTATAATCTATCTCTGTGCCAAATTTCATCTAGTTCCCTTCAGCCGTTCTGACGTGATTGAGTTACAAACATGGATGGATGTTTGTAGCTCTTTGTAATCCATCTATCCGTATTTCCAAACTTTCGCATTTATAATATAAGTAGAGATAAATGTACTAAACTAAACGGGATTTCCAACAACTATTTATAATTTTGTATAGTGACTTGGTTTTGCATGCGGTTTCGCCCGCATGAAAGAAGAAAGCTATCCAATGGGATCGCACTACAGTGATAGCATCCTATATTCTAATCTAGGTGATTAGTTGACCCGTTTGCAAAGTTTCATTCGTTTAACTATTGAGGTAGTATTGATTAAAAAACGGACAAGTGCGAGTCAGACTGGCGCACCGAGCGCTCCGATAAAGTCTTAATTTTTTCGAGTAAACATTACCTTTGGAAGTTTATAAAGTATGAAAGCAAAATATAGCAGGTAATATTGAAGGAAAGACTCAACTTTGTTGTTGAATAAATGTTCTCCCATACATCAATGTACGTCACGGTCAATTCTTCAACCGAATATATAAGTTTGTAATCGTAAAAATATTTTTTTATGATAAAACTATAAATTCCCAATTTTCAGATTTTTTCCTGTACTCTAAAATCTATCTTCTTGCCAACTTTAATGAATCTAGGTCAACGGGAAGTTCCCTATAAATTTTGATTCCATTGAGAGTGTCGACATATACGTTTTTTGCAGCATAAACGGTCGTGCCTATTTTTTACGTTAACTTAGAAGTTTGATTTTTTGAAGCTGTTGAAGCTTCAAGAAACTGTAGATTTGAGTATATCGTTTTAATACCAAATCGATACCTCCACGCGTTCCCGAGATAAAGGATCTTAACAGACAGACGGACGAACGTACTAACGGACAACAAAGTGATCCTATAAGAGATCCGTTTTTTCCTTTTGAGTGACAATACCCTAGGAAGACTCAAACATCGAAACATCATCATCATCTTCTTGCCCTTATCCCATGTTACTGCGGGGCGGCGCAACACGTTTTTTCTTCCATACTGTCCTGTCAGCCTTCAAGCTATCATTTACTCCCTTTTCATTTATATCACTCATCATCACTCTATCCATCTTTTCTTTGGCCTCTCTCTCCTTCTCCATCCATCCACATTCAATTAATAACTCCTTTAGTTACATGTGTTTCATCCCCCCTCTTCACTTGACCAAACCAGCGCGTGAAGGTTTAATTCAAGCAAAAATTGAGTCTCGTGAACTTTTGGCAAAATTATGTGAAATACCTCACTACTGAAAAACAAACCTTTTCACTTATTATTATTTTATAACGAAATGAAATATAACCTTCTTTTATTTTTATTTTTAATTACATCTAGCCTACAACAAATAAAAAACATTCAAATTGTTAGTATTTCAAAGTCACTCTGGAGACAGAAACTAATAACTAATTTCGTTCCTTTAATCATTTAGCATTTTGATTGCTATTACAGAGGGCAAAAAAAAATATCTATGCTAGAGTGACCCACCCTAATGATCATACCAAAATAAGCGGTTCCCTTCCAAAAATTTAAACATATAGAATTATAACACCTTTAAATAGTAGTGATGTACGACACTAAATTAACCGGGCTTTCCAACTATAATACCTAGTTTTACACAGTTATATTAAGGCATTGTGAGCGGCACTAACGATAATGTATTGATGCAGCTTAAGATGAACTATCACTCTTTCAAAATGGCGCCATTCTCTAGCTAATGGCGGCTCTCAGTGCGCGGATCATTTAACTAAAATCTTTTCATGAAATAAATATGCGTCCAAAGTGCTTAACTTTCATTATATTATTTCTGAGAGCAGTCGTTTTCAAGTCAATTTACTTGGTTTCACAAGATTTTAGCTTGTTAATAATAAAATTAATTGGGCTTGAGTACTTGAAATCACGCTTGCTTATTAGTCGAAAACATTTTAAAACCAATGACTTACTAGCAGAGATCGGAATAGGTAGACTTCATTTACCTAATGTTTGTGGAAGTAAGTAACATAGAGTTGATAATACCTCCTGTAAAATCCCGTTATCATAAATGAAATCATGACAATTAAAACCCGGGGTTATAGAAACATGTACTGGACTTTGAGTATATTTACAAATTATTGATTTGAAGAATCAAAAGATAAAAGAGTTTGCGAAAACAAAGGTATTTAATTTAACAGTTTTAGTAGTTACGGAACTCTAAAAACATAGATTCTTCAATATAATATTTTTGTTCACATGTATTCAAAGCGCAATAAGTAACTTGCAATTTTTTTTAAATCCCGGGATTCAATCGTCACGTTTATGATTCCGGGATTTTAGAGGAGGTATTATCAACTCTATGTTACTTACCTCCACGAACATTAGGTAAATATAGTCTACCTATTCCGATTTCTGCTTATTACGTTATTGAGACTAAATCCATACTAGTATTATAAATGCGAAAGTGTGTCTGTCTGTTATGTCTTCACGCTTAAACTGCTGAATCGATTTAAATGAAATTTGGTATAGAGATAGATTAGATTAGACCTTTGAGAAGGACATAGGCATACCTTTTGTCGCGAGAAAAGGACTTGAAGTTGTTGACATAGAGGACGAAAGTTTGTATGGGAGTCAGTCATTGGAAGATAAAAAAAACCTTTGTATTGGCATTTGATAAAAATAAATAAACAAAAATATATTCGGTGTTTTTGAAAGATACTAATCTTTCAAAAACACCGAATATATTTTTGTACTTACCTTAAAAATAAAAATAGCTGCCCTTAATTAACTTTTCCACGCGGACGAAGTCACGGGCAAAAGCTAATAACTAATATTTTAATGACACCTTTGATTTCTGAAAATTGGGCTTAGGTAACAAACATGGCCTTGTTTATCCGTCTCCGTCGTTTAATTGAATAAAATGTCTAAGTAAATAATTAGGGAGCGTTAGAAAAATAATGGAATTAACTGATATTGAAGCACCTTTAAATAATATTCAAGGGTATACAGACACGTACCCAAAATTTTCGAGAATTCTATAGGCAGGCAACAGACCGTAAATGTCACTTGTAATGTTATAATATTATTGTCTGACATGGGCAGCGACGCGAATACTGAACTGGGAAAATTAAGAAGAAAACGATAACATTTTTTGGAAGTTTAAATCAAATAAATTGTTAATGACTCATTTTTTCAATAGTCATATGACTTTTATCTGAAGACCTTATACATATGGATATATTTTATATACAAAAGCTGACAAATAGCTTTATTTATTCTACAGGTAAAAGTTATTTGGCTATTGATAAATTAGCCGTAAATTGAATACAACAGAACAAAAGTAAAAACTAGAACGAATCCTAATTTGTTGTCCATTCCTCAACGCAGTTTCACCCAAACTCCAATTCTGGGTCACACATCACTGCAAACACAGAAAAAAATACAGAATATTACATAAGACAAACAATGAAAATTTTACAAAGGAGAGCGTAAACAGTGTACATGAAAACTTGATCCTGTACTAAGGCAGCATAAAAGCCAGAGCAGTATACAACACATTCATTTTCTATCCTGTCACTTAGTAAGCTCGTGACGTCAGCGAGGTAGCGGTCCCGCGACCTAATCTAACCTGACCGCTCGTTGTATAACTAGCAGTAAAAGTAGTAATAGCCCATTGAGGTTACTTCAAGGGCCTTTTATTGAAGTTCATAAAGTAATTGTAGTAGCTCAGCACGTTAGTAAGTAGATTGGATTGTTTTAACTACCTCTTCGGAAGTCTGTATACTTAGTGGGGTGGTATTTAAAGTTCTGCTTTTAATTTACTAGAAAGGTGGCTATCGATCGAAGCTGCAGGAGTGACATTTCCTTTGAGAAGTGGTCTTGTACCTCGGTTCATTTCCAATATTGATTATGAAACTTATGTTAGTTATACGAGATAATGTGACAATGTCCGATCAAAGTTTATTGTAACGGCCATTTGGCCAATGGGAGCTTAGAAAATTCATATATGATAATGATGTAGGATGACTATAGAAAATTAACTATAGTTATTTGTGAAACATTTCGGAGCAGTTTACAAACAACTGGTTTTTTCCCACGGCATCGCTCCCTCATTAACGGGTTTTTTAAAGGATTAAAAGTAGCTGATGACCAGAGATCGGAATAGGTAGACAATATTTACCTATGTTTGTGGAAGTTAGTAACATAGAGTTGATAATACCTCCTCTAAAATCCTGGAATCATAAACATGACGATTTTATCCCGATATTTAAGAAATTGCCAATTACTTATTGCGCTTTGAATATATTTGAAAAAAATATTTTATTGAAGAATCTTATTATGTTTTTAGAGTTCTTCTTCACACGAAAAACTAAATTGTGAAATTTGTACGGCAATAAAAAGAACCGCACTGTGTCACTAGTATAGAAGTATGTAGAACAGAAAGTAAAATCCCGCACAGCTCCATTGAAAAGGGGAGGATTCTCCGAGCAGATGAGTGTTATGTCTGGTAGGCAACTGCCCAATAGTTGATATTCGGACAGTTATATATGTTCAAATCTCACGAAGAACTTTGCTTGCGCGATGCAGGAATTCGTTGGTAGTTCGTCGCAGATGGGCGTTGCGGTTCTTTTTGTTGCTGTACAAATTTCGCTATTTAGTTTATTAATGCCGCTACAGTTTCATACCTACTAAAACTGTTAGATTAAATAGCTTTGTTTTCGCACACCTCTTTCTTCTTTTGATTTTTCAAATCAATAATTTGTAACTATACTCAAAGACCAGTTCATGTTTTTGTAACCCCGGGTTTTAATTGTCATATTTTCATTTATGATTCCGGGATTTTACAGAAGGTATTATCAACTCTATGTTACTTACTTCCACGAACATTAGGTAAATATAGTCTACTTATTCCGATCTCTGCTGATGACACTCACCAATTGTGTAGCTTCTATTCAGTGAAAGAATATTAGTAATTTGATCAATACTTCCACAGATTACCTTTTACGAACACACAAACAAACAGTTTTACTTCAACAATACTAGTTTATGATCATACCACATACTATAAAAGCGTATACTCTTCACTTAGAAACCCGTATCATATCACTCGGTCACCCCACCAAGTAAAAGATTAGGTAACTGAAAGGATTTATGAGGAAAATGTAGGTAAGTGGAAGCCAGACAGGACTCCCTGAGGACACGTTAACCGTTAATGACGTCCTTCAAAACAATTTAGTGCGTAGTTTCTACTCATGGCTGATGGAGAAGTATGGTGTTTTGTGTTTACCTTGGCAAGTAACTTGCCAACAGTGTGCCAGTTTCAGGCAGGTTGGCAGGTTACTTGCCAACAATGTGCCAGTTTCAGGCAGGTTGGCAGGTTACTTGCCAACAATGTGCCAGTTTCAGTTGGTAGTTGAGAATATGGATATGTAAGATATTCTAGTGATCATGCAGGAGGTCCAATTTATCCGAGCGAATCGACGTCAATAACTTGTTCAAATGTGAGAATATTTAAGGGATTTTTGACAGTTAGAACCTTTTCTAAAAATACGGGTTTCGCGCTTCAGAACACGAAAGAAGATAAAACAAAAAAGGCATATTGGAATCGTTATGAAAAGCGTTATTTTTTTCCTGACAAAGTAATTATATACTGATTTGTCTTACTATCATGGAAACGTCATTCTCCATAGTAAAAATGTATGTTGACTATAAGAAATATGTTTACATGAATTAATCAAGCATCTCCGTTTTTCTTTGAACTTTGGCACATTAAGAATTTGTTTTTCTCGTCAAAAAAATACCTATTCCAGTTATTCTACGCAACAGGCTAGAAAAACACCAGGCAAAAGGATTACTACACTCCAGGCCATCAAAAATATCGGATATTCAAAATAGAGGAAAAAATGTTACATACCTAACCTTTCCAGTATTTTTTTAATTCAGCCTGTATGGTCCTGGTAACAAATGGACGTTACTAGGAACTTTATTTTTTACCGATTTTGTAAGCTGTCATGCGGATATCTATGTCAGTCGTCACGGACAGACAGCTCCCTGAAAGCCTGTTTGGTTAGGTGTTCGGTGTACTACCTACATGGTTGAGTTTTCGAAGTTAGATTGAAGTTGAAATGTATAACATCGTGTTCGTCTGCATCTGGTATGTTAAGGTTTCAAAAATATTTACGATTTTTTTTCATTGATCTTTGTTAAGTGATTTTAAAGATTATCTTAGGTTACTATTATAAAATGCGAAAGTGAGTTTGTTATATTTTTGCGCATAAGCCGCAGAAGCAATTTTCATTAATTTTTGGAACGACATATATGGGACCTTTAAGACCCTTTAACGCAAGCGAAGCTGGGGCAAAAAGTAGTAAATGTATAAAACTAACTAGTTTTATAAATGTTTGCACGACGTTAAGTTATTAAGATTAATGCATCAAATAAAAATCTTTCCCTTCATCGGTAAGGTATCATCATAATCTGCCTAGCCTTTTCCCAACTATATTGGGTTCGGCTTCCAGTCAAACCGGATTCAGCTGAATATTATATATTAGCTAGTATTTTACGTGGAGCGGCTGCCTGCCAGACCTCCACAACCCATTAACTGGGGAACACGGTACTCCTTGGCAAGACTGGAGTCAGATTATCTGGCTTCTGACCACCCGTAATGACTGCCAAAGATCTACAAATGACAGCCGGGACCGGTAAGGTATATATGTGTGCAATCAATTACTTGCACAGTAAATTATGTGGGAGAGGTAGAGACAAATACTCATCAGTGGGTAGAGAGACAAGCACAGTGCGCAAATCAAGACCGCCGTCCTTCCGCCCTCGCTGCCGAGGCCCGTCGCGTCGATGTCCACCCCGACCCTTGCCAGCCAGCCCACGCCGCTGAGCCTGTAGTCTTAAACTCGCCTCTAAATAATAGTCCTAGTTCGATCCAGCCCGTTCCTAGCTGCCCCAGCGACGCCTTAAGCCCGTACCCCACAGGCCCTAATAAGCCCTGGCTCCAGCCAGGGCTTATTAGGGCCGCCACAGGCAAGTCCGGTTAAGTAGTCGGCAACCACCTAGGTTGAATTGCGAGATGCCACTGAAAAAAAAAATCAGCAGTGGGGTAAGCTAAGCTGCCAGTGATGTAGACATCCATATACCATCTCTGTCTCCATGGCTACTAACAAAATCACTTGAAATCATAACGTAAACGGCCAATCTTCGAGGAGTTTGCAAGTTACGTAAAGTAGACTTCAAAGAATTGTACTTCAAAGAACTTAGGTACTAATTCGACGCTAATAAGAAACTTTTATTTTGCGACCACCGCTGTTAGTATAGTAAAGTTGGTTTCTGTTTTTTATTAACTAAAATATTTGAGATTCCGCGGAATTGGTAATGAGACGAGCATTCAGTACAATTAAAACAATATTATGCACCAAAATATTTTCTCCGAAATTGAAAATAATGAAGGAAAACAAAATTTCATTAAAACAATACGAATTTTCGCTCAAAACATCGACAAATAAACGGCAAACAATACATCAACATCAAAACATAATTAGCGAAGCACAACTTCGCTAAATTATGGACATTAGCCATAGCTATCAGAATGCTGAGCAACGCCCGAAAGCGGGGCATGCCAAAGGGCCTTTACCTACCACGACGTAATATGCAAAGTAGACCCACAGTGAACATAAAATATTTACCATACACTGTAAGAG
Organism: Mamestra configurata; assembly: GCA_002192655.3. Lineage (NCBI taxonomy): Eukaryota > Metazoa > Arthropoda > Insecta > Lepidoptera > Noctuidae > Mamestra > Mamestra configurata. The sequence goes on along the minus strand of NDFZ01002001.1, from coordinate 2,327 downwards.
GACGTCTTAAGAATTTACACATGCCACACAAGGGGAGCTTAAGTTTTTGCTGAAAACTCAAGGCTTTGTGTTTGTAAGAAGCTGATATCTTGATCTGTCCGTTGTAAACGGGTTGAAGTAGTGGGGGAGATAAAGATGATAGGAACATTCGGGGAGTGCTGATTGGCTCTTGTTTGACATTAGTAGCTGGATAGTTAAATTGCGTTTTTATAACACGCGACACAACGAGTGCTTTTTATAATCTTTTAAAACTTATTTTTGACTATTCCCGAGGCTTCGCTCACGTTAATGTAGATTTTCGATTACGGCAAAAAAGTTAGCCCTATTTCTGTTTGAAACTCATCAAATTTGGTGCAGCGATTTAAGCGTAAAAACATAAAAAACGACCAATTGCGAGTATGAAGGGGAACCCGTCCTCTACCATCGTACTATTATTATTAGTTGTTATAGCGGCAATGCTGTCTACCTATTACGGTTCCCGCTGACAGACAGACGGACAGCGTAGGCGTAGCAAAAACCAAACAAACTCACTCTGGCATTTATAATATTAGTTAGTATATTGGCAGTGTATCGTAAATTGTTGTATATTACAAAACTTCTAATGAATAGTCTAGATAAATGTACCTTTATTTATAGGTTTGGTAGGAATCGAGCAATATAACATGTGTAAATGAATATTTTAGTATTTCACGTTATATTGATGATCAAATCATTTGATAACAGATATTTGTACGACACTATTATAGTCGCCGAGTTATTTTAATTCAATTAGTAGCCGATGTATTGAATAAATCAACTGTTGCTAGGTATACAGGGTGACTCCGTAGTGTTTTGGGTTTTAAAGTACTTCTGAATATACTTTTATTATTATGGGAAATGCGAAAAATTCCACGGTTTCCTTATTTCACCGAGTTCTAGAAAAATATTTACATGTACAAATTCTTGTTCAATTTTTTTTTTTTTAATTTTTATATTCCTTCACAGTTATTTTCTTTTGTTACTTGCCATTGCTGTTGTTGTGTTATATCCCTGTAAAATACTTTATTTCGTTCTATGCAGTACTAAGTTTGTCAATGAATTAAAAGTCACGCTGTATAATGGTATTGTGTTTCAATATCTAGATAGGTTAAAGCTCGAAAATGTAGAAATAAAACACGCCAGGCTTTTACATCAAAGGCTCCTAGTAACAACGCATCTATTCGTTTTGGAACATTAAACTAAGTGATTATTTCAGCCAGTAATATCAGCTAAAAGCTAAGTTTAAAAAGTAACTCAGCATTTGCTTTATCCACAAGTCAAATGGAGAATATATACCATAGACTAGGCCGTGGATTTTAGAACCTATTTCTGTTTTCAAACGTGAACAAAGAAATAAATAACCCCCACTTTGTCACAGCATGCGGTTATTAAATTATGGATCGTATTAGAAAATACGATAGAATTTTTAATCAAAGTCCCTGAAACAGGACAATTTAATAATTCAGCAAAATTTATAACCAGTCTGTGACCGCGTGGCTTATAATCTTAAAACATTGTTGTGTTTGTTGGAAAAAAAGGTTACTCGGCTTGTCAAAACTTTATTATTTATTTAGCCATGGCGCATACTTAATTAACCTAAAAAATTCGGCCCCGGGCCAGCTGTGTGTAAAGTCACGTAGGATATCGTCAACAGCTGTCAAGAATAGAGTTTATAATAAACGGTGTATGGCTTAGGGTCGCCATCCCTTATTTTAATTAAGTTCTCAAGTAATGTAATATAATTAAAGTCGTAAACAAACAAGTACAGTTAACGAACAATATATGAGTAGTTTGGTTATGAATATAAGGAGCTGACATTACCGTGATCCCTTGAGCGGAATTTTCATTTAAATTTCGGCTCCCGAACGTTGACAGAATGCTGATTTTTCACGTTAAACTTTTTTCTCTTTACATTACATCAATCTTTCTGCCTAAATAAATGTTAAGGCAGGCAGGGCGATATGGTTTATCAACCTTTATTGCGAATTTAACAAAAAATAATCGTCTTTCCGATGTAGCTTTTATATTTTGTGACGGTCGCCTAATGCTTTTGGCCTCTATAAAGTCACACAGTAAATATTTCGCACAGAATTAATATTTTACTCATTTCAGCTCGTCCAAACACAAATAAATGAGATTACTTTTTAGCACTGAGACGAAACTACGGCCGATGCTGATATGAAACGTTTTATTGCTATTTAGATTAACTTTAATGTAAATAAGTTCTTAATTACACCGAAGCTGTGTCGTAAAAGTTTTAGGAATACCTATTTAAAAAAATGCCTATTTACAATTAAAATTACCATATA
>NDFZ01002000.1:0-16007 GCA_002192655.3 Mamestra configurata | reverse complement strand
TCAAAGGAATGCAGTCAGCCGAGAGAACTAGAATATTTTTTATAACAAACCTAGTACATTGTATCAAATCAAACTAGTTGCTCGTACTGAACTTGAGAGCGCCCCGTTAGTTGCTGACCTTAGTTCAGTCACGAGCTTGTACGGCTTTAGTTGGAGCGATTTATCTGGTAAAAGTAAGCGATAGTCCATTCATAATCGTATTCTGCGATGTTTCTCACCACTATTTATCCACTCTTCCACTCTTTGTCCAAGTGAGCGTCCTTTCCGGCCAGGGTCTAGAATTTTTCGAAAGAGTTACCGCGGCCCCCGGAACGCAAAGGGCATTTGAAGGAATACAAGTGGGTTTTGATCAGTAAGAATCCGACACTCCATCCCACTCCTTCCAGAGCAGGAGAAGTCTTTTGATGATTTCCCATCTTCACAAAAAACATGCTGGGCAGTCTTTGGGGACTGCCGATAGAAGTGAAAACTAAGCGAAAGCTAAAGCGTTCGGTGACGATGACGCGAGTTCCATGATTTTTGTTCACCCAAAAAGTGCTCAACGCGCCTAAAGAAGTTTTCACGTCTTGACTCCATAAGTAAGACGCACTGATTTGCTTGCCGTCTTCAAGCTCTTTGCAATCGGCATCGACCAGTCTCGAATCAATAACATTCTTTCATACGTGTTCAAGGCTGAATAACTAATTTGCATAGCCAAGACCGTGGTAACGACCGATAACTTATCTCAAGGTCAAAGTCAGTGCTTATTTAATTAGATCTTGATGTTTTGAAAACATAAGTCACAACACAATCGGTACAAGTTGACGTTTTCCTCTAATAGACATAGGCTCCTTTAAAGATGCGCTACAACACCCGGTTTTTTTATTCTTGACTAGCTTCTGCCCGCGACTTCGTCTGCGTGGGCTTCAAAATCAAAATCAAAAGTCATTTATTCAAATTAGGCTGAGTGCCAGGACTTTTTGAACGTCAAAGTTCTACACAAAGACAGTCCCCCAAAACGCCCGCCCGTCACCACTTCCTAACGTTTTAGCTGGGAAGAAGAAGTGGCGCAACAAACTCCCCATCTTCAGGATTGCATCCAAATATATTCTCAACAATTAGGAGCAGTCTGAATGGGAAGATTTTTTTTCGATTTTATCTCTTCATAAGAACCTTCCTCAAACATAAACGAAAATGTGAAAAAAAAAAAATTGCTGAGTTGGTCCAACCTTTCCTGAGATTGAGTTTAGCAACACGTTTGACCACAAACTCAGCCGATGGAAAGCGATGATGTGGTCGACGATGGAGCACGCTTGCCTAGAAGTGACCTGTTCACATTTTACTTAAAGGCCCCCAGTTCTAGCTATCAGGAAACACAGAATCCGGCAAGGAATTCCACTCCTTAGCTGGTTTGTCGTCTTTCTGAGTCTTTCTGCCTCAGTCGCCGGTTAACGATCGACCAAAAATCTAGCAAAGTCGGCCATCTTGATTTCCATTATATCAATGCAGCACACTATCTTACCATATTGGTATACTCCTCTTCTTTTTAGAGGTACAAACAATATTTTCCCCTCTTGAACTTGGTTTTCTGGGGTTCTTTTTTCATGAAACTTTTTAGCTTTGTCTTAAAGATAACAGCTGAAATGTTCCATTTAGAACAGTGGCTCTTTCATTGCAGAAGTTCATAGGCGTGAGTGGTCAGTAAGTATAAGCCGGTCGATTCTTAAAACATCTCACCGTGAGCACCTAGGTGGAGTGAACTGTCTTGCTTGAAATGAACTGTCATTTCACCTTCATTGATTCTGTAAACATATCGAAGTGAAGGCTTGGGTGAAGTGATCACGAGGTGAGCTGTCAATCCATATAATTAAGATGGAATGAAAACTCACGTCGTAATCACGTGACTTCTGGATTATATGTATTTACTGCTCATCTTGTGATCACTTCTCACCCAAGCCTTCACTTCGACATGTTTACAGAATCGACCGGCAGCTCTCTTCATGTTCACTTCACCGAAGATGTCACTCCATGATTTTAACAGAATAACACTTCGGCTCGAGCATCTGTTTCTAGCCAGCCATGGATAACAATCGCATTGCTTGATTAAAGTAAGTCCATCTAATAAACACATGTAACTATTGTGTTGTTCTTATCGCGATCACTAAGACCCAACCTCATTTCGCGATATGATAACCGTTTCCGCCTTATTTTGTCCAGATAATCCTACAATGTGCGCTGGCATGCACTGAGAGATTAGGGTTGTTCTAAATAATAACAATAGAGTCCAAAATTGCACGGTAAATGATGTTGTTGGAGGCTTGAACATACTCGAAACCGCCGCGGCCTTCCCCGCGTTTATATTGATTTTCGCCAGCAGTAAAACGTAGCCTACTGGGACGGACTACTGACTACTGGGACGGATGGGACCCTGGGGACGACCCCCAGGGTCCCATCTATCTCTGTACCAAAATTCGTGAAAATCGGTTCAGTGATTTAGGCATGAAAGCCAAACAATCATAATCATTCAATCATAAACATTTATAATGTTAAATATGAATGCGCGAAGAAGACAGTAACGTGTAGAAGAAGGAAGGTCCCAAATGAAAGGGATAAGATCAGGATGGCGGACATCTTTTAAGTGACCTAGGACGCATCTCAGCTAGCTGGACCAAAGATCTGAAATGGCAGACAATCTGGATGGGGTAGGCTGTGAGCCGGGAGATGTGGCACAGCTTGAATGACAGTAAACTGCGATCATTATCGTCATTTCTTTCGAAAGACGTCCACTACTAAACATAGGCCTCCCCTAAGTGTGGCTACATCGACCGGTCCTATGCGTCTCGCATCCAGCTTTATCCTGCGGCCTTCACCAGGTCATCGGGCCACCTTGTGAGAGGCTAACCGACTTTCATCTTCCGGTAAGCGGTCGCCACTCTTAAACTTTTCGACCCCATCGAATTTCTGTTCTGCAAGCAAACTGCAACGGGCTTAGTTTATGGATTGATTTGATGTCGTCTTTTTTTTTGGATGGGAAATCATCAAATGTGTTCTCCCGCTATGGGTGGAGAGGGAAGGAGTGTCAGACTCTTGCTGACTAAAATCCACCCGTGTTCCTTCAAATGCTCTTTGCGTTCCAGGGCCGCGGTAACAATTTCGTACAATTCCGCAACCCTGCCAGGCGATGTCATGGTCTAGTTATGAATCTCGTCAGCCCTGTGCGCAGGATTCGATGACGCAACCGCCACAGCATCCTGCTCGCTCACGATTTTTACATCAATAGTAAAATTGAAGGCCGTTTGTGTTTTGTTATTCATATGATTGTTATTATCAGCGGTAGGTTTCTTCTAGAACATTTATNTTTTACATCAATAGTAAAATTGAAGGCCGTTTGTGTTTTGTTATTCATATGATTGTTATTATCAGTGGTAGGTTTCTTCTAGAACATTGTTTAAGTTCTTACATCTCTCTGTCAATCAATCGGCAGGACTATTTAAAATGCACTACCCTCTTAGTATTATCCTCATGCCTCATCTGATTGACAAAGTAGAAAAGAAATGTGAAATGTAATAAAGTCATAATGTCTACTCAAAAAAAAAAACTCAAAACTCAAAGCATTTATTTCAATTAAACCATTACAGGCACTTTTGACTAGTCAAGACACACGTTCCAAAGCGTAGATCTCTGGAGAAGAACGTGCAAGAAACTCCACGGACACTCTTTTAAATCAATGTTTTTTACAATGATATGGTTACATCATTCGTGTGAAAATTGTAGAACATCCTGAAGCTGGATATGCGGTAGAGGTCAAGTTGGAGCCTTGTTCTACGTGACTACATGTCTGCGGCATGAACCGCTTTCATAGTCAGCCTATCTTTTTCTTATTTTCGTGTCCATGATGACCCTTAAATATTTTGTGCCCAGTAGGTGTTTCCACTGTTGAGACTCAGTCCTCTCTGCAAAATTGAGTGGGCCATAACTCATCGTTAAAGTTGTGGTAGAGCTACACTGATTTCTGTAAAATCTACGTCATACCGGTTTCCTCACGAATCGCGTCTTGAAATTTCTTCTTTGTGAGGCCTAACAAAGACACGTAACTTCTTAGTTATGTTCCCCATAGGTCACTAGACCACACCCACCTCTAATTGACTGTTTACTTAAACCGGTTTATCATAACCATTACGTCAAGGTCATAGAAGAAGAATTTTGAAGTTAAGAGTGTTCTATTTTGGGATATGATTAGATTTATTTACGAGGAATATGAGTCATTTAAGATGTCTTGACAAAAACAAATCGTACCATATGGTTTTGGCATTCTGCATTCCTGTTTTAATATTATAACTTATTTTCGCGGTGTCGCTCCCGGGGCCCATTTTATAAGAACTGTGCATTTTTCCTGGATTTAAAAAGCTTATGGTACCATCCTATCACTTCCCGTGGGTGTCGTAAGAGTCGACTAAGGGACTCACCAGAGATTGGGCAGGCATTCTCTGTACATTGCAACAGCTACACTGCGATCGCCGACCCGCCCGCCAAGCGTGGCGATTATGGCAAACCTTTGAGGGAGGCCTATGTCCAGCAGTGGACGTCTTTCGACTGATATGATGATGATTATGATGACTCGTGTGATAGTGTAGCTTTATCGTCATTTCAGACGGAAGACGTCCACTGCTAAAAACAGGCCTCCCCTAAGAGTCGCCACATCGACCTAAGTGTAGTTTTATATAAATACAAGAATTCGTTGTTGAAATTCATGCAGCACGAAGATCCATAGGCGGAAATAATGCCTTGGGCATTCTCTATTAGCAAAGGGCGGTGGAGAATTTCCATATTAAAATGTATAGACCTGCTCTTGACCGCTATTGCATTTCACTCACGTGAATTTGTGCCAGTATTGCAATAAAAAAAAAAACAATAAAAAAAACGTGTGTGTCTCGGGACGCCCGACAGAAGTGATAACTTAAACTAATCTAAGTTGAACTATTTAATATGGGAAGCGTCTGTCCGAAATACGACTAGCGCTGTGGGTTAGAGTGAGAAAGGAAGAGCCTGCCTACCGAAGCTAGGTAGCCAGACAGACTGGCGCCGTAACGCGTTACGATACGAAGCGGTATACCCTCCCATAAGAAGTTATCACTTCAAAAATATTTGTTAGGCTTGCATTTGCCCACAATCTTTCCTGATGGAAAGCAATGATGTGGTCGACTATGGAGCACGCTTGTCTACAAGTAACCTTTTCACTTTTGACTTCAGAAACCGCAGTTTGTAGGTATCAGGAAACACCGACTGCGACAGGGAGTTCTCATTTAAATTTGATTATAAGGAAAGGTCAACAATTAATCATGAGTTCTGGTTCAAATCGTTCCTGGTTCGTTTACAGCTTAACACGCGCATCGCACTTGGCTGGCTTCAAATTGAGGAAGGAATGTCCAATCACAGTCCAGAGATTACTCGCATACAACTGGCGCGAAATTATTAGCACATGTTTTTATTATGCTGTTTTTATAGCACGTAAACAATCCGTCAGTAATAAAATCTGTAGGGGAACTGAAACTATATGTATTTATTTCTATGCGATAAATTTATTTATTTATAAATACTTTATTGTACACCAAATAAAACACACATACAGAAAATCTTAAATTAAAAAACAAACAATTGGCGGCCTTATCGCATTCCGCGATCTCATCCAGGCAACCTGGAATGGATAGAGATAGCCTGGACACGAAATGGGGTTGCACTTGGTGCAAGTATAAAGTTCCTTAACATAAAACACGAACAAATACAAATAAAGCAATACAATAAATATACAATATTCACAAATGTCAGCCGAGACCAACCTCTCAACGTGCTTTCTGAAGCACATAGGAGTCTCGGTGTGTTAAATTGGTCACCAATCCAAAGACTGACCTCGACAAGAGTTGCTTAACCTTGAATATCGGCTAGTGCGGCTTTTATTATTTAGTCACGATCTCCTCATAATACACGTAAACACGAACAGTAATAAAATCAGCAGGAGAACTTAACCTATTTAATTCGATGCTCTAATTTAGGATTAACAGAATGATATATTTTAGGGATGTTACACAGTTTGTTTTAACAGAACTGAAGTCGGAGTGGAGGTTTTAAATTTGGTTTGTCGAAGTCTGTGGTGGTGACAGAAGATTGATGTGCTAAAGGATCGAAAGAGTAATCGACGTCAAAATGCACGTGGGTTGAGGGGTTCCCCACGCATCATGTAAAAAATGCCTAAGGCATGAAGTCCGCCGTTGTACAGTGTTATTACTAGTGCATAAAGGTTTAATAAATAAATAAATCTGTTTCTACACGTTATCTGCTATGATTCGACCTCCGATTCAAAGTTTCGAAGCCGAAGTCGATCAACCGGAAATAGAGTTTTTTACAAAAAAAAAACTAATTAGTCCGTTAGATAGATGTGTTTTTCTTTTTCCAAGTAAATAAGAAATGAAGACGATACAGTGCAGTGCAGCTCATAAGTTTGTATAATACTAACATAATATGGATCAAGGTCTGAATTAAAGTTATTTTATTTTATTTTTATTTTAGTGCGTTGAAAACTCGCGTGACGTCACGCGATAGTACACTTCGTACTAAAACGTGACGTCACCAGCACCCACTCTAGAACTTTGATGCGCTTTATGTTTATTAATATCGATGTGAAATAGCAAAAACACGTGTCCAATATTTTTTGAAAATCTAACGAACCTACCTACTTATTATTTATTTAAACTAATCCGACTTATCGAAGTCGGGAGTCGAAGCTCCGTAACATCCCTAATATTATTTCTGTCTCGACAGCCCATCGTAGCTTTCACTTTAAGAGTTCATTTAACGCCAATTTGCAATTACGTTAAGCAATCATTTCATCAGACTTTGTGATTCTAATTACTGCAAAGATTTGTTACTCGTTATTTATTGTGTACTAGCTGTGCCCGCGACTTCGTTTGCTTTAAAGTTATAAAATATAGCCAGTGTAAGGCCGCGTTCCCACTATGTTGTGACGACACATTATCGTGTCGTTTAAAGCGTCGTTGCTTGTGTATTTAAATGGAGATGTTCACATATAGGACGACACGATTAACCGTCGTCCACGCTTTTTCCATACAAAATTTATGTGACAGTCGTCCAATGATAAAATCGTCACGACCTAGTGGGAACTGTTAACGCGCCCTTATTCAGTGATAATAAAACTTTCTAGTGGTGAAAGAATTTTTAAAATCGGTACAGTTGTTTTAGAGCCAATTAATTTATCTTTATAATAGAAGTGTAAGTTTTCCTTTGGAAAGTTCGATTGATTCGGAATCTGCTCTTGGATGGCTCTTTTATTTGATGTCTTGAACTCTTGATAACAAGTGCTCTGTAATTTTCAATGAATTTAATGTGTGGTAGTCATGTTCCTTACAAGAATTTGTCTTGTCATGTAAGTAAAGATTTGACATTTACTTCTTTTAAGTAGTTTTTTCTTACTCTTTTTTAAATTTTCTTTCGTTGAGGATCTCGTGGCTAAATAATAACAGCCGCACTCATCGATCTTCAGGGCTAAAAAACGTTTGCCAAGGTCGGTCTGTGGATGGGTGACCATCGTACCATATCGAGACTTTTCCGTGCCTCGGAAAGCACGTTAGCTGTTGGTCTCGGCTGTCATTTATAGAACTTTGGCAGTCGTGACGGATTTTCAGAAGCCGGAAAATCGGACAACAGTTTTGCCAAGAAGTGTTACACAGTGCAGTAACTGTGTAACGCTTTTTGGCAAGACTGTTGTCAGATTTACCATTTGATGATTCGTTCCACGTAAAATACTGGTATTTAGGATCTGGTTTGACTGGCAGAGGACCCCGATATAGTTGGAAAAAAGCTGGGCAGATGATGAGTTTTTTTAGGGTTCCGTACCGCAAAAGGAAAAAACGGAACCCCTATACGATCACTTTGTTGTCCATCCGTCCGTCCGTCTGAATGTCTGTCTGTCAAGACCCTTTATCTCGAGAACGCGTGGAGGTGTCGAGTTGAAATTTAAACAAGTCTACAGTCCCTTGAAGCTGTGAAAAAATCAAACTTCTAAGTTAACGTAAAAAAAAAGATTATATATTATTATATAATCTTTATATTAAGAATCAAATCTTTATATGAAGATTATATATTATTATTATACCTCAAAAAATAGATCTTAGAGTACAAGTACAGAAAAAAGCCTGAAAATTGGGAATTTATAGTTTTATCACATTAAAAAAACATTACTTACGATTACAAACTTAAATTTTCGGTCGAAGAATTGACCGTGACGTACATTGATGTATGGGAGAACATTTTTTCACCAAAAAAATTAAATTTGTCCTTCGATATTACCTGCAATATTTTGCTTTCATGGGTAAACTTCCGTAGGTAATGTATACTCGGAAAAAATCAAGACTCGATGGGAACCCTTGGTGCGCGAGTCTGACAAGCACTTGTCCGGTATTTTTTTTTTCATTGTTTTTGTTTACTGTGGACTGCTTTCCGTTTACATAGGTGACATTATAGTGGTTTATTTCCGTTGCTCTTCTACGTAAAATTGGCGGGATTATGTCATAGATAATTAAAGTGAGTAATTAAGTTGGCCCTCGATCTTCATTAAGCGTGTCGTATTTATAGTCTCGTTTTATATGAGGCAAAATACGCTTGCGATAGGGTACTTTACTATATAGAAAAATAATAATTATAATTATTCAACGGTTAGCTTTTAAAAAAAATTGGACCCGTATTTTTTGCCATTTGAAATCTATAAAAAAATATAAAGATAAAGCGCATCGAAGTTCAGGAGTGGGGGCTTGTGACGTCACTTTTGAGTAAAAAGTACCATCGCGTAACTATTTAGTAGTTATTTTCTAGTTTTTGTCCGACTGCCGCAGAAGTAGGGTAATGTTTTTATTTAGTAAATAAATTTCTATTATTGTATACTTTTCAGGTCATCCCAAGACGAGCGTTAGGATTAAAGATAATTAATTAAGCGTACCTAATACTTATAACGCTTAATAATCTTGTCAAACCTTAGCTATTATTAATCATTAAGCCACTTGAGTACATTGACGGAAAAATGCACGAGTTTATTTATATCGTGTTTAAAGTAGCAAAGATAATCGTACTGAAATCTTCTGAGATTAAAAAAAAAACAAACAGAAATTACTGGTTATGATTTTATGAAGTTACTGTGAATGCATTGACGTGTTTTCTTTTAAGACATGACGTATTAGTTATTTAGATAAATTATTCATAATCTGAATGTGCTGCACCTCTAACAAGTAGATGATGTCATGGATGCTTCTAGGATGTAATGATATCATTCAAACATATTTTATTGGTGGAAATTAGTGTTGGCTGTCAGATTAAAGTTTATTACAACTTATTATATATCTCTGCCTCGTGTATTTTGTTAGTAAACAATGTATTTCTTGGAATACCACTACATATACGTTTTTAATTTTTAGTTCTCGTTTCAATCACCGAGTTTAATTCCTGGGTAGGGTATAGTATTATTGGATTTTTTCCAGAAGCCTCCCTGAGTTTGGATTTTATTTTATCAAATGGAATTTAAAAACAACTCGCGAAATGTGTGCGTTCTCTCATCACACTTGTGCCTAGCCATTCGGGTAATTCAGTCATTTTGTGATATTCAAGATAAGCATCAGCAAATCAGCCTATAATGTACCCACAGTTGAGACACAGGAATCCTCTATATTGTTGTTAAACAAAAAAACAAAACCATTAAAAAGTCAAGTAGAAAAAGAATCTTAAAATCTCCACTATGAATACAGCTTTACTGGCGCCAACGCATGTGAATCATCGCGAATGCAGTGTCCGTTCTTAATTCGTAAATATCGGTCGCGAACGATCCCGAGTCATTTCGTTCGAGCTCGGGAATTAACGCTTATTAGTGACGTCAGGGACTTGGCTAGTGACGGTTTTGTTAGGTTAGGTTCAGTCAATGCAGTGTTTGTTCCTAATTAAAAAATATCGGTCGCGAACGATCCCGAGTCATGTCGTTCGAGCTCGGGAATAAACGGTTATTGGTGATGTCAGAGACTTGGTCTGACGGATTTGTTAGGTTTGGTTGTTGGTGTTTTGTGAATGAGATTTTTCTTGTTCTTGCAGCTGAAACAGCACAACTACAAGCGTTAAGGGGATTAGCCTTCTCGTAATTTTATTTATTTTTTAAGTATTTTTAGATAGTCGAAAAGTTTTCCCAAGAACACATCCTCGGGATGAAAAGTATCCTATTCCAGGACGTAGTCTACCAAGTTTCATCTTAATCAAATCCGCCGTTAAGACGTCAAGAGTTAACAGACAGACGGGCAAAGTTACTTTCGAATTTTTTGGTATGGATTATGGCCCAGAAGTTGGCCACGTTAATAGCAGTGTCAGCGGCCTCTTCATATAAACTTTAACTGTGCCAAATTGCATACTACTCCGTCCGCATAATTTTCATAAAAAGGGGTACAAAGTTCTTGCTTCACGTATTAATTTATAGATTTCTAAACCACTGAGGCTGATTCCAGAGTTATGATCTTCCAATGTTGGTCCTTCAAACTCAAAGCATTATTTCAAATAAACCATTTACAGGCAATTTTAGATTGTCAAGGTCAGTCACTAAAAAAACATGAAGCTAGTTCTACGTTCCAAAGCGTAGATCTCTATGGAGAAGAACGTGCAGCAAACTCCACTGACACTAGAAGAACGTGCAACAAACTCCACGGACACTCTTGTGTCCTTGTCGTTTTTCATATCTACCTTTTTGCAATCGATACGACTATTGATTGAGACCAGTAACCCCGTGATTCGCACTACTCTGTCGTCACAATGACATCACACGTAGGAGTATTGGCAGAGCTCCAAATCCAAGAGCGTGAATAACTGAGACTTTGAATAAGAGGTTAATGATAAATAAAATGTATGAACACGTTATAAGCTGATTTACATAATAAACATCCAGTGTTTGTTATTTCGTGTAATTCTGTTCAACTATATTGAGTTCGGATGCGTTTTGGGAGTGGATAAATCTGTATGTTTGTTGCCGATGGTTCTGAGTTTTATGATAGGTGGAATCTGATGAAGGTCGCGGGAAATTCTTTACGCTAGAACCAGCACTGTTCAACCAGGCGACGCTTGGGGTAGGCCTTTTAGAAGTCGTATTTCAGCTGAAATATTATGAGCAGAGATCGGAATAGGTAGACTATATTTACCTAATGTTCGTGTAAGGAAGTCTTCAAGGTTAAGCAACGCTTGCCAAGGTTGGTCTGTGGATGGGTGACCATCTTAACATAACGAGTTTCCTCCGTGCCTCGGAAAGCACGTTAAGCCGTTGGTCCCGGCTGTCATTTGTAGATCTTTGGCAGTCGTAACGGATTGTCAGAAGCCATTAAAATCTGACTCAGGGCTGGTAGGCAGCCGCTCCACGTAAAATACTGGTATTCAGCTGAATCCGGTGTGACTGAAAGCCGACCCCAATATAGTTGGGATAAGGCTAGGCAGATGATGATGTTCGTAGAAGTAAGTAACATAGAGTTGATAATACCTCCTATAAAATCCCGGAATCATAAACATGACGATTGTATCCCGGGATTTAAGAAATTGCAAATTTACAACGAAAATTAGGTAAATATAGTCTACCTATTCCGTTCTCTGATTATGAGTCTGGTTACTACATATTTTGGCGACCGCATAGCGGAAGTCGCACAGTTGGAAGGCCATCTACAAAGTGGACCATTGACTTGGTGAACGCCGCGAGAGGGAATACGCTGGATGCGTGATGCAAAGGACCCGGTCGATATGGCGACATTTGGAGGTCTATGTCCAACAGTACACGTCTTTCGGCTGAAATTGATGATGATGATTATTTTATTCCGCTGTAAGGCAAAGGCACCAGATACGAATCCTTTTAAATTTGACTGGTTAACTGGCAATCGAGAATTTTGGAAAATACTGGCTCAATAGCGGCTGTCGCCTAATCGGTCTTCAGTCAACGAGGGTGGGTACAAACTCGCTGGCTCAATTTTGTTCTAATATTTACCCGTATTAGAGTTAATGGTCTCTACTGAATTCACTAGAACGCAGCGAGTAAGATTGGTGATCAATGCTCTATGCATCACTATGTGATAGACTCAAATTCATGTCCATAGACAGAAACGAGACACGGTTAACTGATCATTTAATAAATCCTTTCTCCACCAGACCTTCACTCATACCGATATCAGATAGAATTGTAATGTTCATTGTAATGGTTCATTTGACTCATATAGAATCCATTAGGGCCCATTAACCTTCCACTATAGCGGTGCCATCGACCTCTATGTGCCGAGTATCTTCGTACAAATGAAGGTGACAAAAATAACAATGGTATTTGCATATTTTTTCATATTTTTTTGTCATTATNCCTCTATGTGCCGAGTATCTTCGTACAAATGAAGGTGACAAAAATAACAATGGTATTTGCATATTTTTTCATACTTTTTGTCGTTAGTTTTAGTTGGTTTAGCGTTTTTTTGGTGCGGTTTCTTAGTGTTAGGGTCGTGGCTTCTGGAAGAATCGGTAGGGCGAAAATAATAGTTTTGATCTTGAGGCCTTATCCACCTTCGGCTCCTTCATCCATTTTGTAACATTTAGGGGGTAAGAAATATAAACAATCATCACACTTCGCACAAATATTATAAAGGCGAAAGTTTGTGAGTGTGTGTGTGTATGTTTGTTACTTCTTCACGCACAAACGGCTGGACAGATCTTGATGAAATTTGGCACAGAAGTAGATTATAGTCTGGAATAACACATAGGATACTTTTTATCCCGATATTCCCTCGGGATCGAGACTTACGCGGGTGAAACCGCGGGGCTACTGCTAGTCATCAATAAGCTAAGATGAGATGTGACAACAGAAATCAAGGGTAAGAGAGATCTAGACATTATGGAAGCAACAAAAATAGAAAATTATCTTCTCGCAATATTTTGTCAACAACCAAAATAAAGTCGTAAGACGTTGGAAAGATGACAAGTGCTGTTTATGAAGTTTAAATAATTTTATGGCAATGGCTATATTTTTTTCAAGTACCGAGTTATGTGGTATCATCAGTGTTTATAATAATAGTAGTAGTGTTTATTATAATAATGTTGGATTTTTCAAATTCGCGAACGCGAATTTCAAATAAAGGCCCTGTTTAAACTGTGCCGAGCCGATACAGAGTGAATGTTAGTAAAAAAAAATATAATTAAAGTAAAAAAAAATGGATGGATTTTAGAAGTTTAATTTTGTTTCGAATTGTTTTTTTTTAATGGTAGTTAAAATCTTTTGAAAAAGTACTAAGTATGTAAGTATAAATTTACATGATTGTAACACGACTCATTGTCATTAGAATTAGTTTGTCATCAGATACAAGAAAGAAAGCTGTAGGAAAACCAGCACGCTTCGTAAATACAAAAACAGACCGCGTTCCGTTTTCCGGCCTCGCCGCCGAGGCCCGTCGCGGCGGCGACGTCCAAGTAAAAACCCTCCCCGACCTTTGATTACCGAGCCAGCCCGCGTCGCTGAGCCAGTAGTTTTAAATCCCCCAAATAATAATGATATGACCCAGCCTGTCCCTTGCTGTCCTCCCGAAATGACGCCGCTAAGCCGAGGTCCGTATCCCACAGGGGATGCCCTAGCGAGCGGTCATTTAGTATAATTTAGCTAGTTTGTAAGCCCTGGCTGGGGGCCTTAAATTCATTTAAGGCCACCACAGGATAGTCCGGTTAAGCAGTAAACAGCCTTAGTGTGCTGAACTGCGAGTGGTCATCGTCAAAAAAAATTAAAAATAAATTGTTTGCCAATTTTGGTTATTAAGTTTTTGTGTTCTTCGATCAGTGACATTATTATTACGTCGATGATATGATTTTTCGTTGATCTAATTGTTGGCAAGTGGCAGATCGATGTTATGTTTTGTTCCTCGTTGATGGTCATTTTGTTTTAGTTAGTTAAAAAACCTTCCCGCTTTTTATTTCCTCTCTTTTTTCAGCGGTTGAGTTTTTGCTGAAAAGCTTTTTTTATTTTTTGTGACCAAAATAAACTAAATTCTAGCACAGTCTTCGGAATCTTTAAGGTATTTATAACCCAGTTAGGTAGAAGAATTCAGTCGTGAATATTCAATCATCCCCTTTTTTTTACAGTGATATTTTTAACTTAAACATTTAAAAACTTCTCTGATGAACTTTCCCATTTATGGGAGGTTTTACTCTTTGTATACAAAGGCTTTGTTAAATCCACACTTGCTGTACGTAATTAATAATGTATTATGTGTAATCCTACCAGCTGATTGTACAATGACGCCATATTTAAATAAGTTCATAATACAACTTCATCATTTTCTCGTCGCCAAGTATTTACAACAGAATTACTTTCAGTACACGTTCAGACTTTGCGTCGATCGGGAGTGTGTAGGGGCCAAATAATATTGTATTGCGACTTTCAACTGTATTTTGTTGGAATAAGGTGCAGTTTTCAGTGCCGTGTTTTGGATTGTTGTCTTTTTTTTAAATTGGTTAAAGATTTGAAAAGTAAAGTTGTCGTGAGCGGTTTTAGATTTTGTGTGTTTGGCAATAAGATTCGGTTTTCAGTGTAGTGGAATCCAAGTTCAAGGGTTGCAAAACAGCTGATTATTATAACGTGCAAGTTACTCACTATTTGTTTACATGATTCACTGATAAGCTCTTATCTCTGTCTGGCTTCCGTGTATCCGGTTAGGAAATCATCCGGATATCATATTCTGTTTTCTTATGTTTAGAGATTACAACCTGAAAGAGAAAATTATCAAATTAGTTCTCCCGTTCTTGGCGGAGCCGTAGCCCGCGTGGGTTTTAGTCAGTAAGGGTAACCCACCCTTACTGACTAAATCCCGGGTGTGTTCCTACAAATGCCCTTTGCGTTCCAGAGCTGCGGTAACTCTTTCGAACAATTCCGCAACTGTAACATACTTCTTAGTATTCCTGGTATACTAAATCGAAAAGAAGATGTTAAATGCACTCTGCATGGAGCATCGATTTAAAAAGATCAGAAAACATTCGTAGAATAATAAACATGCAAATGGGATGACACCATCTTGCAATTTAAATTTATTACCATCCATAAAACTTAAAAGGTAAACAAGTAAGGAAAACCTGTATCATGTTCAGTGACATTGTGTTCAACAGTCGTAGTTAGTAATATACCTTGAAACCTTTGATGCTTAGGCAGATATCACACTGGCGATTTTCGAGCGAGTTCAAAGCGATGCGAGTGCAAAACGAGCTCGCAGCGAGTTCGCAACGAACATGCCACGAAAACGCGGCGGGCGCGCAGCCTTACAAAATGGCATCGAAAGTGCTATTCGCGGCGAGCTCGCTGCGCATTCGCCTCGCTTTGGACTCGCTTGCAAATCGCCAGTGTGATAAGGCCCTTAAATTCATGTTTGGCATAAAAAATCAGTATGAATAATTTTATTAACTTTAAACCAATTTCAAATGAGGTTGCATTTGTTGGTGTCCTATTTTGTTAATTAGATATTTTCTTAAATAGAAAAATAATAATTCTATTTTGTCCGTCCGTTACATTTTCAAAAAAATATTGGACACGTATTTTTTTGTCATTTCAAAACGATTAATATTGATAAAAATAAAGCGCATCAAAGTTAAAGAGTGGGGGCTGTGATGTCACATTTTACTTAGTGTACTAAAACGTGACGTCACGCGAGTTTTCAACGCACTGTATGGTTTTATTTTTTTGTTTACCTGAAAAAAGAAAAAATACGGGTCCAATATTTTTTGGAAATCTATCTAAAGAACGGAATAATTAGATTTTACTTACTTTTCTGATCTTCTCATCTTCATAAAAATATAAATGAATACGTGTTCAAGATGAAGATATACGGAGTAATACCCGTATTCAAAGTTCGTCGCGCGATTAGAACATTATATATGATAGGCCAATAACAACCATTGGGCAGTGCCCACCAGACACAACACCCGACTGATCGGAGGAT
>NDFZ01001999.1:0-15995 GCA_002192655.3 Mamestra configurata | reverse complement strand
TGAAAAAGATTTTAGTTTATCAAAAGAGTTTTAAACTTTTTCGGAAAAACATTGAATTTGTAATTGCATATTGAAAAACATTGAAAATGTACAGAATATGGAAAGCATTAAGTAGAAAATCAACTCCTGCTTTGCAAGGGTTCCCCTTACCGCTCGTTTGTGAATATTTTAGTATTCCTTGTTAGCTAGTAATATGGACGCTTTGTCGCGTTTTAAATACCATTGCATGATTGCCGGGAACGCGACCACCCTGTGTCGGCGTCTGTCATCAGTCCTCCACTACTCGCCGTTTCATGCCACTTTGAGCGCGTACACGACTCGGCTCATTTTCAATTTATGACTTAACGCCAGTTAATTTGAAGCCGCCTGCATTTGTGTCCATTGACTTTGCTGTTGCTGTTTTAGAATTCCCTCTTTTGCTATCGACTTTGTTGTGTTCCTTTGATGGAATATTGCTAGCATCGTCGAGTTTGTAATTATATTTTTACAAAGAAGCGGACGCATTAACTTGAAGCAGTTGTAGCTTACCCACTCACAAGGTTACTGTCGTCGCTTCCATAAAACATTTGGTGTGCCTTGCGTCATCTTTTGGTTTTCAAGTGTTAGCCACTTGTATTCAGGTAACTTTTTTTGCAAATTCAAAAGCGTTTACGACATATGGTAGCAATTTTGTGGTTGATTTTTCGCTTAAATTCTGAACATGTGGCTGCGTTATATGTATGTAGATAAGTACGGTACGAGTGTGTACGGTATGGTGGAGCATTGAGTGTATTAATTTAGAATGTTCGTTTTATTATTTCTCAAATTCGTGATATTTCAATTTACAAATTGCTCTCCTCATATTCTACGCTCGCATTCTTTTGTCGCTTTTCGCGTAATTGCTTTCAAATTGACTTTATGAAATTGACGAAAAGGAATAAATCCTTCGTTGGCGTCGAATGAAACAAACGTATATTTTCCGGTTATTGGACTCTCTGCAAATAGTTGCGACATGATATCTCCGTTGTTTGCACAATTAACGGCCCCTCTGCCGCCATTCTTCTAAATTGCAATATCAGCAGTGTCTTGTCGTGTTCGAATCAAAACATTTTTCTTTAGTACACATTTTGTTTCGCCGGGAGGCGCCGCGTGCAGGTAATAGCGTCTTACAACTTGCAGATGTCTAATTGATGTTGTAACTTTCAAAGGAATTTATCCATATGTCTTACACATTATCTTGGGGAATAAGAATTTTCTCTTATAATAAAAGTATGGGTTCAGTCCCAGATTCTTTGGATTTCTTAAACAGTTTTCCTGTTTGCTGGGCCTTAAGTACAGCCATACTTTATTAATAAAACTACGCATACGGTCGCAATTTACGAGCTGCAGAAATGAAAAAAGCTTGCACACTAGGCCGTTAAGTAAAGCAAATTATATCATAAATCAAGCATTCAGTGCTTGAGTTGCAGGAACAGGTAAGTTCCGCGAATTTAGCTAACAATAAGCTCTTAATCCTTATTCGAAGGAACTTGACACGTCGGCATCGAATCATGGAGGTTTTATTTCCAATTCGCTTCGATTAGGCACGTTTTTGCCCATTCCCTGTAGAGCGCGCTTGTTCCCCAATGTTTGTTATTGTAACAAATGCCCAAACACAACGTTTGTTTTGGCTGGTGAGAACAAAGACCTTTAGCTTTTTCTTGGCACGAGGAACTTTATTTTCGCTTGAAGTTTTTACGGTGTAAGCACTTTCAAGTGATCGTTTATTAGTATTACACAACGTTTTGAATTTATATGCTGTTTAACGTTGCTGAGTATATAAAAAGGAATTAGTTCAGCCCGAGAATAAGTTTTCTTTGTATAAAAGTTAAGAAGGCACTAGTAATATGAGTTTTCGACGCTTCGCTGAGTCACCATAAAATTGCTGACTTTATCATAATCTCTTGGGCGTAAAAGAGTTCATTTCAAGTTGGGTTCCACGGTCCTCTGGCAATTTAGGTCATTCTTGGAATCCCTGCGTAGTCGTCTTTGGATTTAATCCTTTTATCAGTGCCTGCTTGAATTTTGCTCCTCGTGCTTAATACTTACGATTACGATCAAGATCGTATGTGTTCGGAAAATGCGAGAATGGATCGTTTTAATGTAGGTATCAAGTTCAGTGGCCTGAATTTGGTAAAGTCAATGCTTTGAAACTAACCACTCTTAATTTTCTAAATTGGATATACAATGTCTTATTAATTAAGTGATGAGACTGCATAACTTCATTTCTAAATCAATTAATTGGGACCAGTCGCCCGCATACCTACTCTGCGATTTGTGCAAAATCATGGGTTTCTGCTTCGCCAACAGAAAGATGATTTATGAGGTTCGGCCATACCTACCATAAAATGAAGGTAGCGNCTGCTTCGCCAACAGAAAGATGATTTATGAGGTTCGGCCATACCTACCATAAAATGAAGGTAGCGATAATAAGCAGTAAATAACAAAGGTGCTTTATTGCTGTTCAATGAAAACACATTTCCCCGTAGTCAATAAAGCAAACAAAAATCAAGATATACAACTTTGAAACGTTTTACCGAAGCGAGTGCTAGCGGATTGTCAAAACTTTTGATTTATGTGCATTTTGATGGTTCTACGGTGTCTGAATATAAACCATAACATTTCACTTGTGAAAGTTGGTAACGCTAAAATCGTATAAGAGCATTTTAAAGCCGAACTTTTAATGAAGTAGAGAGGGTCGTGTATGAAATAAAAAAAAAAAACAAACTGAATCCCTAGAAAAGGTTGGTTTGATACTCTTGATACTAATATAATAAAATGGTAAAAATAAAAATAATAAAATTAAAGTAGGTCCGCGAAGCCGTACGACTGATTTCATTGTGAGATTGATCTTTACTATGGTTTCAC
This sequence comes from Mamestra configurata, assembly GCA_002192655.3. Lineage (NCBI taxonomy): Eukaryota > Metazoa > Arthropoda > Insecta > Lepidoptera > Noctuidae > Mamestra > Mamestra configurata. Next base: position 13,109 of record NDFZ01001999.1, on the reverse strand, counting down.
AATGTCGGCTCCACTTTGTTCTTTTCATTTGATATAATGTGATTTTGTAATAATAGTAGCTAAGTTTGCGTACATTTTCACTGTATTTTATTTAATTTAGAAAAACTAGCTGTTTCATCTAAACCACATAAATATTTGAATTACTTATTTCAGTTATTCGATTAATACATTTGAATATTCATCAAATAACTGAAATAGGTACCACCATTTAATTATCAAAAGCTCTGAACTAATTTAAATCGTTTAGTTTAATCACTAATTGATATTCCATTCTACGCTTTTGGTATTTCATACAACGGTCCGCTTTAAATTAAACGGTGTCAATTTTGTTGTTAATTAGAATCCAGTCGGTTAATATGATGGATTAGTATTTTGATTCGGCAGATGAATTTGCAAATACAACGCCGCGCCATTAAATGATCAAGAATGATTGCGAAAAGAGCAACTTTCAATACAACAAAAGTAAAATTAAAGCGTAGTTTACGTGATATCTTAAATCTTTGTGATTTCATATCTCCTAAAATAACTATTACAGATGAACTCATTTTTAAACAACGAAATAAAGGTGCAGCTTAAATCTTTCGAAGTAGAAATTTTCCTGAAGATGGTAGATAAGCAATAAAAGCTCTCAAAGAACAGTGGTTTAGTACACTTTCTCTCAAAAAATCTATTTGTTTCGTTGAACGGAATTAAGACAATGAAAGGGTAGGTAGCTTTTGTAGCGCACGCCGAAGCTTGGCTTCATCTTGATAACTAAACTTATCGAAGGCTAACCTAGAAAGTCGAGTCTTTTGTTTTAAAACAGATGTCTGGAGAGGATTAGATCTTGATTGTTTGAGGCTCTTAATGAAGAAGTTTTAGTTATCGTCATCATTGAAAGCTTCGCTTAAATTTGATTAGTTCACCGTGTAAACAGTGTTGTCATGGTAAAAAATCTCGGCATATAAATTCTTTCACCTATTGTAAATGCCTTTATGTCGTGATCTAGTCCAATTTCATTCAATTCGTACATCGAACTTATGTTTGTGTTGAGCGTCCTAGATTTAATTCAATTATTCCGAATCCAACTATTGTACACACCAACTTTTCGTGTTCAATAGTGAGCGATGGTATAGAGTTTAATTTCAAATGAATTTCAGATACAAATTGCGAGAAAAGTTTCAGATTCATGTAATATACCTCTAGTACGACATCCATATTTACGTTTGCAATATAATTTGTTTAGGAAATCATTCAATTCGTGTAATGAAGTGTGTTCGATAGTGAATAGTTAGTAATCACTAATTGGGTTTCGTAGGGCTCATTAAGCGTACACCCAATGCTTTTGAAAGCTCAAATCCGTGCATTGTCCGTTCATTCTGTCAAAATAGTGGGGGCTACGTGATTCGCGTTACAATGTCGGACGACAAAGGCCGGTCTCTGTTAGAATTGAGGAAATTGCATCTCTGAAAACCTATTTGAATGTGACATGAAATTGAACACCTTGCCCAGTTCATTTGACTTGCCGTTTAGATAACTATGTGATTCGAACTGCTCCAAAAAGATTGTTTACAGTTTATCATGGTCCATCAGTTGTCCGGAATCCCAAATTGGATTAAGATTGCCATCAGATTGGGTAGCATCGTTTGTCAAAGTTAATTGATCCTCTGGAGAAAGGCCAGTTTTCGATTGAGCGTTCGCTAATAATGCGTTTTATCTGCTCTTTGATCTGTTAACTTATTTTTCTTATAATTACTTTCGAAAGCGAATGGAAATACGAGCTATGAAAACTTTTTACGATATCCTTAATGCGCCAACTCAATTAATATCTTTAAGATAACAAGGTATCCTATTGCTTCCGTATTAGCTATAGCATATAAACTGTTAAGCATAAAACAAACTAATCACAATACAAATTCTACTTACAATAATTATATTGTCCCAGATACTAATCCAACCAGATATTGATCTGGTTCAACTGGAACAAATTCTCATTCGTTAACATTCCTCAAGTTTTTGTAACTTTCAAGTTGAATAAAAGAGCTTCATGTAATGAAAATCTCGGCGCAGCAGACCATATTAAGTTTGTCTTATTTTAGAGTCCTTTCGTCCATTCTTTGTTGAATCCGTGACCAATTTTGATGTCATTATTAAAGTTTAATTTGACGAAGTCGATTCTCATGTTATCAGATGGACAAATGGGACAAAAACATAATGCGTTGGTCTATTAAGAACATCTTGGGTGGCTCTGACGAAAGCGGTCTGTTTTCCATAACCGGCTATCCTGTCCCCTTCGTGCTCCCGTATCGACGTCTTTCCTGTGTCAAGTACAGTCAAGGACAAAATTGTCGATGCATTTTGAAAAATATAAAGACGAGGTTTTCGTAGTATCTGTTCGATTGTCGCAAAACATTTGACAAAGATCTGGTAGTCTTTGCAAAAAGCTGATTAATGCATAAATATGTCATTTTTTCAATCAATGCTTCAGTAGAAAATCGTTGCTGAATTTCACTCGATGCTTACATATTTCTGTTCTTGACTGTACTATCTCCCCCTTGCAGTGACACATGCAGAATTTTGATGGGGCAATGACAAATGAGCAATAAATCAACATGGAAGTTAAGATTTTGTTTATTTAAACTTTTATTGAGGGTTGCGGTTATGAATATTGTAGGATCTTGTTTGTTTATCTTATTTGGAAGATTTTTGCAAATGGTGGAGGTGAAAGTAGACTTCATATGATGTATTGAATTTATATATTTGATATACATCTCAATTTGGTAGTAGCTATAGTAGAGAAAAGAGTAAAATTGAGGCAATATCATTTATCTCGCCGACTGTACGACACTTCGCGTGACCAGAGGGCTAGCTCGCTCTTTGCTCAAAGAATTAGCATTGCCATTCAACGTGGCAATGCTGCCAGTCTTCTAGGCTCGTTTTCGGATGACAGCTATGAGGAGGAATAGTTTTCGTTATACGTAGCAGTTCACATTTCAATTAGAAAACTACAAAATGGAACACGCACAACCCAACATAACCGCTTCATATCATTTTTGTGTCATGAAGAGTTCATTAAGTCATTATGATTAATGCATTTACGGGACTTTGTTTAAGCAGCACCAGATAATATATGTCGAGGGGACCACACTCATCACGCCACAAATATTAAAACCTCCATCGGTTTTAATTACTTGCGGTAGAAATATGCAAAATAAATCCTGAAACGCAAATATGATCGCATGTGCGGCGAGCTTCGACGTTATTTACGCCCACTCGTAAGAAATGTGTGTAAATAACAATATAGGTAACGGAGGGTGCCCGGACATGGTGATCTATATGCAAATGTTATAACCCGCTTATTATATTTTCCGGACGGAAAACAGTAAGCCGTGAAACAGCCAGCGATACTCCATCAAAATTTATTGTGGGTTCTGTGTGCGCACAGCCTTACAATATATTCGTATCCCGGTGTGCCTATGGCTTTATGAAAAACATGTTTTTCCTGCGATGTCCCAATTTGTTTAAATTGATTGATGGTGCCCCGATTCTTGTTTAGATTATAAAACACAATATTGAAGCTTACTCTTTTGAGATTTTTGACACGTGTTTTGCAAGTATGAAAACATGGACGGTTTCAAAAATAGGTTAAATTATTTGTCTAAAAATATTTTCGTTATCTACGCGTGTGGTTTCATGACTGTTGGTTGTTAAGTCTGTAAAACTATGGCTTATCGCGAATGTTCTAAGAATAGAATGAACTTCATTATTTTTGTGAATACTTAGAACACTTGAAAAGGTCGTGATCCGGGATCCTTTTTTTTTTTTTTTAAGGATGGGAAATCATCAAATGACTTCTTCTGCTCTGGGGGGAGTGGAAGGGCGTGTCAGACTCTTACTGACTAAAACCCATCCGTGTTCCTTCGAAAGCCCTTTGCGTTCCAGGGCCGCGGTGACTCTTTCGAACAAATTCTGCAACCCTGGCAGGCTATGGCCCTAGCGGGCCCCGTCTTTCATGCTGACATCTCTTTGAGGCGCGCGTGAAACACAACGCGCCATCGACCCGGGCCTGGTGGTGATCGGACGGCGAGCCACCCAATGCTCGCCGTCCGCAGGCCCGCGCCTATGGTGGCCGGGGATCGCCCTGCGACTCCCGACGCCCAGGGCGTCTTCTCCTGTTGCGGCGGTTGGGGCGAAGGCCTTGCCTTTCCCTCGCGCAGCTTAGAACACTTGAAAAGGTCGTGATCCGGGATCGTATACATTTGAAATTTACAAAGTTTCTCAAGTTCAAAAAAAATAAGAAAATAAATTAGTGGGCAACTAAATTATTAGGTTAATCGGTTCTTCATCGGATATTTCAATGCGTTATTTCCCCTCACTACATACAAAGGTATATATTTGTTGAACGAATTCCACATTCAAATTAAATACACTCGAACATCAAAGAGTTCCTCATGCGGTTGCGGAAATGCGATTTTACGGTTCACTTGTTAGAAATTACATGCGGAACTGTGCCATTTAATTTCGTTCTTCTACGTCATTTGCACAAATAATTAATTGGTCCACAATTGAAAAGTAAATTCGAAATGCGTTTCAATTTTCAATATTGTTGCTCTTTGATATGCTTTACTGAGTTAAAATTAAGATGGTAAATAAATATCTGATGTGATGTTTTCCTGTTTATTAACAGTTAATTAAAAGATAATATTTGCATACCTTCTACTATGTAATAACAAGGAAATTAAATGAACATTATTAACTATCGAAGGAAATCTTAATTAAATTCCCAAAGCATTCTTAAAACATGGTAACTATTTACCTAAACCAATCAATAAAAAAATAGAAAACGCACAATAATTTTTTGTATGGTAGGTCGTATAAAATAATGATTCTATTGTTATATCAAATAGGAAATTTAAAAAATCAGCCGCGATGATTTGAATGGGCATCGAAAGCAACAATGGGTGAAAGGAAATTGCGAGGGTAGGACAAAAGATGACCTGTCAATTTTTATTAAGTCGCGCTGTGAAAGTGTCTTAACGAATTAATCAAGCCATGGCTGATCCGAGCCGATTCACTTTGGTACTCCTTACCTACGTTGTTGCCTTTTCGGTTTCGGTTACAAACTGTGTGCGACTTTTAGTCGCCTAATATACAGATGTTAAATCGAATGTAAAATTTGGTAGCGTCTAAATGTGATTTCACCTCACTATTTTAATTTCACGCACCGATTTCTATGAGTCTTATCTCTGACATTCTATGAGAAATCGGACTATGTTATTACGCGAAATTAATACGTGCCCGATTCGACTTTATTATCTAGCTTCGAACGCAGTAATAATAGAAATTGCGAATTTGTTCTGCCCAACAATTTAGTCGGGTAATCGCAAACGTGCGCTATTCCTTAAATTCCCCCCTAGTTTGGTACGCCCCTACCGGAATTCCTTATTCATTTGTGGCATTACATTAGGCGTATTGTCCCAAAATGAGACGTTGAAAGAAAATACAAATGGCGTCTTTTATTGAGTTTCCGGAATGTGTTGTGTTGTAAAATTGTATGAATGCTCGTTTTATGCGCTTTAAATGGAGCTGTAGCAATTAAAAGATCCGAAGAGGGCTTGCTTTGGTGAGACAAGTGTCTTTACATGTCTATAGGACTGAAGTCATAAACACTTAATGTCTTTTAAGTATACAAATTAGCCTGTAAAGATTGAGGCAGGATTTTGTAAAATAAGTATCGTAAAACTTGCCTAGATTTAACAGTGTAAAAATTAACTAGCTGTTTCCCGATGCACGCGTGGCCTTTCAATAGAGCGAAACCGGGGAGCCACAGGAACCTTGCGTTTTTCCGGGATAACAGTAGCACAAGAAAGACGAAACTTTTTCATCAGTTAAACAAAATCGCAAGTGGGCCTATACTTCTAAAGGAAGTCTAAGTGGAGTTTTCTTTGAAACCGGCTCACAAAATGTAATCTTAAAATATTGTGGTGAGAAAATAAATGAATTTTATTACTATTTATTATTAACAAATGTCTTTAACACCCAATGCTTTCCGTATCGCTGTTCCATTGATTTATTGAATTTTTTCTCTAGATTTCTATACTTTATTATTTTTCTCCAAATTGATATTGTTATCTATAAAAGTCTATAATAGAACATGTATTAATAATGATCGCGAATGAAAGCTAGAAAAAATTTCGATTGTGTTATTTTTTAAAAGCTTTTGACTAAAAATGTCTGTAGTAGTTGGTAAGTTTTGATTGAAACTTGACTACATATCTTAAGAAGATGGCAGGAGAACAATAGAAAAAAAACATACCTGCCTCTATTATTTATTCTGAACGAAAAGCCAACCTGATTAAAATGACTTCTTCATCTGATTAAATATTCCGAATATTTTCGCTTTGATTCCGCTTGGGGTTGTTGAAATTTTTTTCCGGAAAATTTTCGATGAGTCCCGATGGCATTCTCCGAATATCTCTTTTGCTTTTTCACGGGAGTGAGCTTGTAGACATGTACCTACGTCGATTTGGCCTATATTTTAAAAAAAAAAAGACAATGGGATATGCGTGCACATCATTTCAAACTAATATTCTTTGAAACTGAGAACAGCCATAAGGGTTGATCTTCAAAGTTAAGCATCGCTCGTCGATCTGATGGATGACCATCTTCACGNACCGCGGTATGTTTTAATAAATGTATGCTTTTGTGTTTTTTTTTCTACAGAGCTTTGCTCCGGTGGCTCCGGTGGCTACAGTAACCGTACCCTTTTTCAGGATAAATCGAAGCCAATGTCACTCAGTGGCGGAGTAGCTTTCTATCAGTTTGAGTGGTCCTAATTGGACGACGCTTTTAAAACCATCATGTTTCCGTTGTGGGAAAGAGACGGAACTGTACAAGACGCCCAGCACTAGCCCCTTTTCACATCGGAATTATGATGCCCCAGCACTTCCAGATAGTACCTCGTGAAAAAACAAAAAGCAATTTGAACTCCATACAATGTGTAACATTAAACGCAACACCTGAAAAGTCAGGTCAGGAGAGTTTTACTATAAGACCAGCCGCGTGAAAAAAACGTGCAGTTCAGTTCATTATGTCGAGTTATGAAAACGTATATAAAACTCTTCAGTTACTGACTGAGTGAGTGACTGACTGACAGACAGACAAAGAACAGCCGAAACTACTGGTCGTAGAAAGCTGAAATTTGGCATGTAGTTTCCCTACTCTCCGTAGAGAAGAGCAAGAGGATTTCCCGAAATTCCTACGGGAACGGGAAATGGATATGCACGTACGAAATCGCGGCCAAAAGCTAGTGAAAACGTAAATGTATGGGATGGTTGATATTTTTTTTCGCGATTTCAGGGGTGTTCCCATAGTACAAGTTATTCATAATATATGTAATAATGAGTGCAATAACCCCTTGGTCTTACGTTTAATTTATTGTAACACCATGTATAAAATTTGCAAATTTAAATAGCAATAAATGATGATCGAACAATGAGCTAAAACAGTTCTATATGCAGATGCTAGGACTAGTAAATATTCTGATTCCTGCAATGCCACGCGTTTCCCGAAATCGCAGTCGCATGAAATACTAATTTGCGGTATTTGACATAATTGTATTTGCAAATATGTACAGTTTGAAAGGTTACTAGGAATCGTGTAACCAAATTAACCATGAACTTTACTGTGAAACAGGGAGTATAATTATTTTTGAAGTGAAAACTTCTTTGGCGGTGTTGTGCACTTTTTGGGATGGGTAAAAAATGTTAAACTCGCGTCAGATCGAAAATTCGTAAGACGGAGGGAAAGTTCTGAAGTGTTACATTTTTAATGTAATATAAATTGTCATGTTTGTGTACGATAGCGCAATCAATGAATATTGTATTTTATCACATAAATAATAGTACTTTATACTGATAATTAAAGCAATTTGTGCGAAATTATTCCCTAACCATTCCAAAATATCAAAAATGCACAACGTTAATATTCAAGTTTTCACTCCCGGAGTGCAACCCGTTGTTTTTTTTAATCGTATTCCTATCACTTGTTTTTTTTTATTTGAGATGAGTTTGCTCTTGACTCTAGTCTAGGTCATAGATGACAGAGACAAAGACAAATGTTTTTAAACATTTTTAACGAATTTAGAAATTCTTTGTATAAATTATGATTAAAACACTATTATTAAGTAACTTCTCCATATTATTTAACCTAAACTGTCACTAATGAAGCATATCAGACATTGAACTCTGTGTAAAGTAATAATTGGACTACAGATTTATGTACGGTATATTTTTCATAGCTGTGCTGAATTGTCTTAGTCTGTAACTGTACTTATTGAAATAAAATAAATTATCATTTAAATGAAATGAAAGAAAATGAAATGAAATAATGAGCATCATGTTCCACGATTGGTCAATCTTGCGATGCTTGGGTAGGCTTAGTAAATATACCAGCAGAGGTTTTCGGCTGTAACACTCGGCAATGAGCTTCTTATCAACTATCGTTAAAAGAGCTTTCGAAATGGAAATAAGAACACCTTTACAAAGCAGAAAATTTATTTTGTTAATGTATTTGTTTGAAGATAAAAACAATGTTACTTCTTCATAATATTGAAATGCAACTGGTTTGAATAATACCAGTTGTATGTGAAGAGTCAATATAGAAATAAAAAAAAATGATACTGCCGTATTTGTTATGCGATCGTTTTATTGTTGTTTCTATTGAAAAATGTATACGATTGGAATTGCTAACCATAGCAAATATCATTCTTTTTACTGTTTGATATAAAATAACATTTTAGGAACATTTATTTATTAACCGACATGAAATAGAAGAGGCTCTCAATGTTGACTGGATGATTTCAATCCAAAATTCATTATTTTCAACTTTCCAGTTTTGTGATGCATCAGATTTGCTACATCTTGGGTATGTTTAAAGACGCAAACCCAATTAGTTTAAACATTAAAATGAGGACCGACGATTTTCCACTGACCTAAAAATGAAGTGTGCGATTTGAACCCCAAATTCAGTATCAACCATTACAGTTACATAAAACAAATCCAGAGCGAAACATGCAGTAAAAATGTGCTACCCATTTCTCATCCACAGTTGCCAAATAAGGAAGATCCCCATACGTTCCCCCTGCCTGTAGCTTATCTTACCATCCTTGGATAAATCAGCTGGAAAATTGAAAACCGGGAAAATCCTTGGGTACTCGTGTACCCGGTGCAAAACTTAAGACTAACTTTGATTAACTGGATCCACCTACCTGATTAAAATTCGTACCAGTTTCAATTTGATATGCCCTTTGTAATTATTTTACTGCTCGTTTGTTTGTAATTTTTGATTGAGGATCGTGTTTTTGACCAGATTAAGGTTTGTTTCCGAAGTTTGATATCTATTTTTCAAAACATATCGGATTGTATGGAAATTAATGTTTGGAAGATACAAATATTTTTAAGTACATTTGAATTTTATTTAAAATGGAATACTGAATAGGAAAATAATATTTTCTCAACACCAATATTGTAAAAAATAAAGACAAAGATATACTGCAGTAAGATTAGATACTCAACGTAAGTTTTGTTTCTATTGTGAGACCAAATTGCTTACTCAACTCATAGAAAAATACTGAACTTTTCTCTCATACAATGGAAAGGTACGCTTGACTTAACACAGACCTACTAAGAGACTTGTACTCTTTCAAGCGATATATTGACTAAACAAAACACAGAGACTAGTAAATCAATGTGTTTTCTAAGTACACCAACAACTGTTGTTCTTTACGGACACAGCCAGCGTGTGTTGTGTTGGGACAGTAAAACTACGACAATATTCTCCATTATACGTCAACACAATTGTATAAATAGATAGCATCGCTGCCTTATCTTTCTATACGTGTCGATATAAAATAGAATTGCGATGTTTCTATCACGATACAATCGCATAAAAGGGCAAGCGGCTTGATTCTGCGACTTCTTCAGATGAAATTTAGATAAGGGCAAGTCCTCACGCAGTCGCGTATACTGTAAGTAATTGGATGGGGCGGGCGTGGGGCCGGACTTATCGACACTCGTCAATCGCAATAAAACTCGGCAAATCGCAGTGTGTGGATGGTTATTTATTATTAGAGATGAAATGACTAGTAGCGAATGCCGACCATCCGACCACGTTGGAAATTGAATTAATAAATCGCATGTAATTATAAGAGCACAGTGCAGACTTTCAAATTTTAATTTGTCATTATGTGAACGAAACTTTAATTTGTTTAAACTTAAAATGAAAATAAATGAAAGAAATGAACCGACTAGTTGGCAAAGTTGAGTAGTGACTAGTTGGGATAAAACTCAATCATTTGAGCGCTGACAAGTCGTCATTGTCAGTTCATCTCTATTCTTATAGTAGGTACATATTCCGTATTCGATTTATAGATAGAGAAGTAATGACTACTCGATACCCGCTGCAGTTATTACTGTATTCTCGAAATCAAATGCATTTACCGATTTGTGGTTAAATTCCCGCTAAAGCTGGTTGGAAATGTCGTTTTGTGCTAAATTGCTAAATAATACGCTTAGCTGGTATTGCGATTGCACATTGTGGAAGTTTATAGAGTTATGTCTGTATTTGCTTTTGTTGTATCATTGGGATTAGACGTGTATTTTGCTTTGAAAAATCCAGCTAGTATAATTTGGAAATCTTATCATTAACACTTAGGTTAGCTTGAAGTGAACTGTCATTCTATTTTTAGCAACTTGTCATTGAACTAAAGATTGACAGCTTTCTCCATCTACATTTTCTCTATGAGATAGAATAGCTGAATGGCTATTCTTTGTATGTCATCTCATTTATTACCATCAACGTTGGTTAAACTATCACTGAGTATGAGGGTCGTTACGGCCAGTCAGAATCCTAAAAGTCTGACCATTTTGTGTAACCTAGGAGAATCCGGAATTTCTCAGTAATTGGGTTGCGGGTTGCGGGATTCCGTTGGCGCTCTCTGCAATAATATAAAGGCTCATGTGTTTTATAAGATAAGTTCCCATACAGATTCAATTTAACTAAGAAAACGCAGATGATTGGGCCAGTTTCTTAATTGAGAATTTGGATCGGTACCCGGCAGACCGACGTAGTCTAAACACCAAATTTTTCATTCAGAAAACGCTAATTGAACGAAAAAAATTTAATAGGTTTGGCTTAAGTCGAGTTTAGCAAATACTCAACTTCAAATTCTTAATTCAGAAATCGGGGGTAGTATGCATTCTCAATACACTGGTCTATGTATAATTAAAGTATTATATTGATATAATGATACTGTAATTAATAAAACAAGCATTTTAATATATACCTACTGTAACAATTAAATAATAACAACTGCGATAAAAACAAAGTTAATTCGTTTTCAAACTTAATCATTTCAGACTAATTTAATTGAAACTAATTTAATTATAAGAATAATAATTGTAATTTGTTTTGACTTTCACATAAAATTAGGTGAAGATTAATGATTAAAAACTCATTGTTGTTTTTAATTAACTTAGTACTTCGTTTTCCGTTAATTCGTTTTGTTCGCTATTCTAACTGTATACTTTATTGTTACAGGTATGCATTACGAAGTTCAGGTTCTTAAGCAGTAACAGTTAAAAAACCTACGTTGGTAAATATTTTTTTAAATTTTTTTTGGCTAATCTCAAGTGTTCTGCAATTAAGATAAGGTTAACTCCAGACTGCGCTACAAATTAGTCGTATCGCAAACAGCGCAGTCGTAAAGCCCGAAGCACACTCACGATAACCTCCTCTTCTGGAGTTTTAGCGCCCGACTATAAATAGTCAGCAATAAATTTGTCGTTACACTACGAGTATCTAACGCCCAGGAAATTACTGCTTCACTTGACGACCCTTACTTTTACCCGAGTTCGCTCCGTCCAAATTGAGAACTCACACAGTTTTAATTAACATTTCCTAGTGAATCCACACTTGGTGTACAGCTTCATTAATTTTTACTTTCGGAACTGCACAACACAAATCCCGCTAAATAAGTCTCCAACTCAAATGTACGCTNACTTGGTGTACAGCTTCATTAATTTTTACTTTCGGAACTGCACAACACAAATCCCGCTAAATAAGGCTCCAACTCAAATGTAGCGTACACAAAAATGTGGAAAATAATTTATGGACCATAATAATTCTACACAGCAACTTTGAAGACCACAAAACGGGAACGAAACAACGAATGCTTATAAAATATGCACAAAGTCCCAGTCAATATAATTTTATTACAACAGTCGACAATCAACAAAAGAACGCGAAACAAAGGACCTTTTTTGAAGGCTCATAAAACTTAATTTGAACTCCCCCTTAATATAAATAACCACAACATAGTTCTGCTAGAGCACTCAAACTTCTATTATTACAAATGTGTTCGAAAAATGGAGTCTGTTAACGGATTTTTACTATTTGAACAAAGAACGTTTCGTTCTATTTTTCTAATTTGGGTTCCGATTACGTCACAGGGTAACAAAGACCTGTTGATGCAACTTATAAACAGATGAAGGCAATGAATGAAACGTGCATTTTGTTAAACTACTCACATGTTTTTGTGAGGGGATTTATTTTAAATTGTTGTGTCAGTTGATAAGGATATTTATCGGTTTGGTAATGGAAGTATGAGAAGAGTTAAGATTAATTGTGTGGATTTATAATTTCCTGTCGGCGCCCGTGTCCGGTTTAACATGGAGTTATTGACATATTTAACACTTATTAAGAAAAATGGGATCTGGATTTAATAATATCCGCAGTATTTTATAATTATGTAGGTTATTAAAACTCCTACAGTTTCCACACTGATATTGGCATGAGAACAATGCTTTGTTCATCATCGCCACAAAAAAGAAAAATCGATATTTTCCTCCCACTCACGAAGTCATAAACTCCGCATGAACGCACGACTGTATTACGTTTTCTTGTTAACGACAATTATGTCGCACATTTCGGGGCCCAACGAAATATGTGCGGGCATTAAAATGATTTTTATTGTTCTTCGTAACTGCGGGACCACGTGTAGGAACCATTTTACGTTGCGTATGATAACTTAATACCGAGCAGATGTACGATTTCATAACGTAGAATTAAGA
>NDFZ01001998.1:0-12096 GCA_002192655.3 Mamestra configurata | reverse complement strand
GGCTGCAGGCAGTCCAAGGAGGCTATACCACTCCTAAACAATAAACTTACCAAGCGCCTTCTGCGACTGGATAGGAGCAGCCTGCGAATGGTGGCGGGGACCATCACCGGACACTGCTCACTGAATAAGCATTTCCACACACTAGGTATAACAGACAGTCCTCTATGCAGAGCATGCATGGAGGAGGAGGAAACGGTGTCGCACGTGCTCCTTGAGTGCACAGGCGTCGCCGATATACGTAGACAAACGATAGGAACACCAAATTCACTCACAGACACCCTGAACTCTTTAGGAGGACTGATCTGCTTCTGGAGGGAGGTCGGCTGGTTGGAATGACGGCCGCCATGGCCCACGCACAATGGTCCAACATCAGGACTAAGTGCGGAAACCATAACCCAATAGATAGATAGATAGATAGGCTATGCTGCTGATGATAAAATATATTGGAGTGCATCTTTATTTATTGTTACTGCAGAAATATCACCTGCGGATATGTAACAGTTACAACTAAAATTCAAAGATCATTCCGGAATCACATAAATCTCTCCCCGCCTATACCGCAAAACAATTACTCAGCCACTTCAGATGATTTGTGAACAGGGTGGCGAAAAAAAATGAAAATCTTCTCACCGGAGCACGGGGCGATACAAATTGTAACACCTGACAAAAGTGCTATGATTTATTAGGAGCGGCAGAATCGGCAGCCCGGATAAAACCACCGGATTTCACATCGCGCTGAAACTCATCGGATTTAGTAACAAAGCATTGTTGAACTCCATCGCCATTAGCTCCAATTGTTTCGGCTCGCGAAATAGTTAAATTTGATAGTTTTTTGGTTGTAAAAGAGTTTTTATATTTTATGTTGATTTACGAAAAATCTGATAATGGAAAACTCAGTTGAATAGAACTACCATGGCGAAAAAGTAAATCATTTGTTTTTATTTTCAAAGTTTATTTCCAAAAGGCAGCCGCTCCACGTAAAATACTGGTATTCAGCTGAATCCGATTTGGCTGGAAGCCGACCCATATATAATTGGGAAAAGGCTAGGCAGATGATGATTTCCGAAAACTATTTATATGCTTGTTTATTTGACTGCTAGTATGTGCAAGAATCCCAAAACTATTTGCGATTTTATAACAAGATTTAAATTAGTATCTATCTGCGACAAGATTTCCTATCGCGACGTGACGTTACAAGAGAAAAATCTTTAACAGTATCGAAACAGCCGCTTATTCCTACAATACCGCTCGCGATCAAATAGTCAAACAAAATTTATGTTCCCTCCCGGCGGGGATTAAAATATTAAAACTGCTGAGGTGTTTCCGCAGCAATTTTTATTTATGGCTCGAACAATTGCACGGCTTTAACATTAAAAAAGCCAAAAAGATGATTTGTTATTCAGAAAATCTAGTGGAAATGTTGCGGTGTAAGCTGCCATCAGGAATGAAGAGGCGAGATTAATTATTGCAGGCCAGATAGTGTTGTAATTGTGGCCAAAGAAGAACTGTTGCAATTCAATGTTGCAATGAAAATTTGCAAATATGTGAGTGTTATGTCTCTTACTGGCAAACTTAATTTTACATCTGCTGGTATAACTTTTTTGTAGCTAATATAAGTGTTATTTTGGGTACATTGTTCTCACATAATATAATCAATTAATAAATGTATACAAAATATTGTAAAACTTATATTTGAAAAGAGTAACTATAGAGTTTCTTGTCCATTCTTCTCCATAAGAATCTAGTTTTTGCGAATGGACAACTAGTCACTATTATATTTTAATTATTTTTTAAACAGTAAATTTGACGTTTAAAAGTGCCTTTTAATGTTCTAGTTGATTTAAACGAATTAACTTCGACTTGATTAAATTCATCAAATTCAGCATTCGCTGTCGGATCTAAACTGTTTGAAAATAACGTTATTTTTTTACACCGAATCAATTCGATTCTCAATCGTATTTTACAGGGTTTTCAGTAAAAAAAATGACTCATTTAGATCGATATTAAATCCTGACTGTTAATTATGCACTACCTACTCAGTTTCTTAATATGTAGTGTGGTGTACCACATAATGATCACATACCATCATAATTAAAATTGAACGTAATTATATTGATCGTCGTCGTCGTTTTTTTATTTATCGTAATTTTATTTCATTTATTTATCTTATTTTTATTTATTGTACACCTACCACAGTGTAGTCTTTATAACCCAAAGGTTGACTGGTAGATAATGCTTGCTTGATGCATTGAGTCGGCCCATGTACCACTATTGTACATAAAGTTTAAATAAATATTTTGTTGCGCCTGCATTTCCTTAACAATCTCATTTCCATCTAATTTTCATAATAAATATAATACTTATTTAAAATTTATCTGCGCCCTACAGAGTCGATAATTGGAATTTTTATTTCTATTTATTTATTCTTACCACATTTAATGCAATAACTATTTGAGATTGTATGATGAGTTACTTCCTAGTTACTAAGATAACATTTTTCTTGAATTATAATAATGTACAATACCATTTTTAATACTTCTAGATACATATCTCCCAACATGAAAACATAAACGTAATATATATTTTAGAAAACACAGGCCAGGCCTGCGAGGGCTCATTTCAATCAAAACTTGTTATTTATTTTGCCGGATAGTTGATGTTTATTTAATAGGAAAAGTTGTCGGTCAACGGAACCTCGTACAGGTCAGAAATACTAAATATTACTATTTGAATTTCAAAATTCATCACAGCCTTTGCTGTATTGTTTGTCTTAGATATACGATTCTGTTAATTGGTTTTATTTTATTGAAATGTTCGGTAATCTACAAATATAAAGAGAAAATCTACAAGGTTTTAATTTACTTTTAGTGGGAAGCCGCAATCCTTTTAATTAATCCTGACTTATATTATAAAGGCGGAAGTGAGATTGTCTGTTTCTTTGTTTGTAATACTCTTACTCCTAAATCGCTCAACTGATTTAGGTTCAATTTAGTAAAGTGATAGATGGGATCCAGACGGTTAAAGCGAAGTTTTTTTTTATTTGTGAATATGTTATGTGTATCTTTGTGTGCCAAATAAACTAGTTTTCTTTCTTTATTTCTTTTATGTAGATTAATTTAAGTACAGAGATGGAGTTTTTAAACCCGTATTTACCCTTAAATTTAATTTTATTCATTTTAAAATATGAATACAATTAAATTTAAGGGTAACTTTTATTCATCTGTTAGGTGGTCATATTGTAGCACTTCGTTAAAGTGGAAATAATTCAGCATATTACAGCAATTTGTAGAGTCATGATTTTTAAATACAACACAACACGCAAGACAGTTAGGAAAATATTATTTTGAAGAGCATTTACACAACATTTAAAAGTAGGAATGTAAAATTGTCTTCTTTGCCTTATCGTTCTAGCTGACTGTGTGAAAGTCGAAAATTATTATCTCGAGGGAACTTACTCCCGGGATGAAAACTCCTGCGGGTCGATTCTGTAAACATGTCGAAGTGAAGGCTTAGGTGAAGTGATCACGAGGTGAGCTGTCAATCCATAAAATCGAGATGACGATTTTATGGATTGACAGCTCACCTCGTGTATGTGTTTACAGAATCGAACCGCAGGAGTTTTCATCCCGGGAGTTAGTTCCCTCGAGATAATTTTCAACTTTCACACGGGCATAGCTGCTGGCAGAAGCTATTTTTCAAAACAGCTTTCTCAATTATATATTTAAATAAACGTTTGTAACAAAATAGCCAATAGAAATTTTACAAAATCTACACGTCAAAACCGCAGCACATAATCCGAAAATCGTCGGCCGTCACGTCAACACGTCACTGAGGATGTGACGACAACTCACCTCAGCGTGTTTGTCAAATATAAACAATTTTACGGAGCAGGTGTAACATTACCTCTATGTCTATGTATAAAGATGGAGATGGAGGTATGATGGAGTTATGGGAACGAGAGTTCACCGATTATTGTATTAGTTTTGTTGTGTGAATAGGTTATTTACCTGTTGTTTTTGAGGGTTCCGTAGTCAACAAGGAACCCTTATAATTTCGCCATGTCCATCTGTCTATCTGTCTGTCCGTCCGCGGCTTAGCTCAGAGACGCTTAGCGCTTTTTTTTTAAGGATGGGAAATCATCAAATGACTTCTTCCGCTCTGGGTGGAGCGGAAGGGCGTGTCAGACTCTTATTGACTAAAACCCATCCGTGTTCCTTCTAAAGCCCTTTGCGTTCCAGGGCCGCGGTGACTCTTTCAAACAAATTCCGCAACCCTGGCAGGACGCTTAGCGACTAGACTAATAATCGAGTTAAATTTCATTCCGGTTAATCTTCCAAAAACCCTGATACATTACCCTCAGATCTTGCATCACTAGTCCATTTAAAAAGCACTTTACAATATTTGAAAGCAACCAAATCCAGCCATCTCATCGACTTCCAAAAACCCAGTCCCACAATTAAAGCCATCACAACACTTGCAACATTATCTAATTTCTTATCATAATACGTCATGTTCAAATTGAATGAATGTTTTTCATGTGAGTTACCTGAATGCGGTTTGTGGGGACCGCTTTGTTCCCCTTGTCGCGCGTTGGCTTCGCTACTAAGACCGGAGTTTCTGTCACCGGCGTGCGACGGTTGGGTTATGAAATCGGCGGGTGTATTATGGAAATTGATAATGCATTATTTGAAACTGATTAAGATATTTCATATATAGTCCCAGTTGAACTGCTGAAAGGCCTCCCACCAGGTAGACCGATGACCTGACGAAAGCCGCGGAAATCCGATGGATGCGAATCGATCAGCCGGTCGATTCTGTAAACATGTCGAAGTGAAGGATTTGGTGAAGTGATCACGAGGTGAGCTGGCTGTCAACCCATATAATCAAGATGTCACGTGATCACGAAGTGAGCTGTCAGTCCATCTTGATTATATGGATTGACAGCTCATCTCGTGATCAGTTCACCTAATCCTTCACTTCGACACGTTTACAGAATCGACCGGCCGGAATGGTCGAAGTGGCGACTCTTAGCGGAGGCCTATTTCCAGCAGTGGAAGTCTTCAGCTGAATAATGATGATGTGAGGCAAAAAGTTGATTTTAGGGATATTTCAAAGGGTTGATGGCTCTCTACGTCATCTTTTCTACAACTATACAAAAATCTTATGCAGCTGGTAAGCGTGTCCTTTCATTCGCAGTGTTCACTACTTTTGACCAGCGAATTAAAAAAATTATCGACTTTTTGAGAAAACACCTTTTGTAGCTAAAATTTAGATAGTGCTCATGTACTAACGATAACTCACAAACAACTATCCGATACTGTCTCGGCCTATAAGCGGTCTTAACCACACTATTTACCCTTTAATACCTTATAACCTAGACCCACATCTTATCCCGCAAGCACTAATAACCACAAACCACCTTTATAACTTACCAACTACATTTACAGCCCACCTCTATGTAAAACCCGCCACCTCTATAACCCGCGACACTCTGCGACCGCCTCTAGCGGTGTTGTGAATTAATTTTCAACTTTGACGCGAAATAAATCACGCGGCCCGCATCCTGATTAGTTGCGGTGTTGCCATTTTAAATCGATGCCACGTTTTTATTTACGTATTTTTATATTTTGGCTTAATTGAATTTTATATAACGTTGTTTCTGATGGTTCGATAATTGGATGTTGTTTTTAGTTCTGAGTTTGAAGGCACGAAGGTAGCTGCAATATTGTTAGGCTATTTAAAAAAAATATTTTTAAACTTGGAAGCAATTTTGAACGAAAGTTTTTATTTAATTTCGAGAAAAGATTTTCCAAAAAACAGTGTAAATTGGGTCCTTTTTCTTTTGTACTGACAGTAAACCGAAATTTTTCTGTTATTTAGGTTTTTTAACTATCGATATTTATGGTTTTAATATTTGATTTCAATGAACGTCGCCTGGACTTTTTATTAGGACTAATTAATGGTCCTTTCCCTGCCGATATTTTTTTTTCTTCATGGTGATTTTCCAGAAAATAATGTGACAGAGTGGCCATTTTCAGCGGAGACCACATTTTGAATTACCACTCTGTCACGCCATTCTATGCAAAACCAACTTATAAAAAAAAATACTGGCTAGAGATAGTGAAAGAGTATTTAGTACTAATGTATAAATAAAGAAATAGACGTATATTCAAAGACTAAAAACGTAAGAAACAATACTCCAATGCAACTTATAATAAGATGAAGACAGGCTATTGTCGGTAAAAAAGAAGAACGACCCGTTTATGTTTAGCCAAGCTTTTTAATACTTTTAGCACTGTTTGTAGAGTCATAATTTGACATCTGTTTTTGTCGTTATGGTCAGAGAGACATTTTCATATGTTTCTAATCTCTCGCAAATGTTACATTTCGATAGTAAATTTCATTAAATGTGTCTTCGGAATTGTAGGCAGACATAAATTCACATTTGCTTTGGTAAAAATAACAAAAAAAAAAACCAATATCGGAATCAAATCATCAAAAATATGTGACAAAAATACTGATGCTATTTCTGTCGCATCAGTATTTTTGTCACATATTTTTGACGTTTATTTATTTGTTTTAAGGATCACCGACGAGTGTTACAAAATAATTAACAACTTACGAAATACTGTGGTCCACTTAACCTTATCCTAAAATGCATACTTAATTATAGGCAACCACAGCTTGCAAACGTTAGGATACAGTGTAACCTTTCGTTGGTCTCTTAGTAACATGTCATTCGAAAGGATATTATCATAATAAACCTACTATATTCTTCACTACTACAAACCAGTACACTCTACCATCATTTTCAAAGTATAAAAAAGCCGTACAAAAGAAACAAGAGTTACTCTTTCTAATGAGACTGAGAGCCGGGCGCGGCATGGCGGACACCTAACCCGTTCTCTGCGAGTCCTGCGACAATAAAACGAGGCACACTAAGCAATATCGACTGTGCAGTGTACAGTGGGCGATAAGTTGGTCTGGCTGTAGAATAATTGAGATAATACTTACTGGAACTTTTTTTTTTTTTTTTTTGATAAATGGGCTTGCTATTCTCAGAAGATGCCTGTTTACTCTGGCTTTGAAGGCTGGCAGATAGTTCCACACTTTGGCTGTGCGCACAATAAATGTGGAAAAGAAGCGCTGAGTACGACTAGTCAGGATATCGACTAAGTGCGGATGGTACCCTGCAGTATGTCTGGTATTCCGGTGGTAAAAGGGCGATGGTGGGATCAGGTCGTGGAGTTCCTGCGCACACTTTCCAAAGTCAATTCATTTATTTCAACTAGACCATTAAAAGGCACTTTTGAACGTCAAATTTACAGTTTAAAATTAAAATATAAGTGACTCTAGTTGTCCATTCGCAAAAAGTAGATTCTTATGGAGAAGAACGGACAAGAAACTCCATAGTTACTCTTTTCAAATATAAGTTTTACAATATTTTGTATACATAGGTACATTGATCAATTGATTATATTATGTGAGCACAATGCATCCAACATTACACTAATATACAGCACACACTTATATACTATAGGTACAACAAAGCAATACCAGCAGAGATAAAATTAAGTTTGCTAGTAAGGGACATGGTACTCACATATTTACAATATAATTAAAAACAATGGATCAGTGTGTGAGTTAAATTACATATTAAAAACCTGAAAGTACACCAGTAAATAAAACAAGTTTGACTTTTTCTACTATACCCTCGATTGTCCTATGGAGCAGGACCAGCATGTTTCCAAGCATTCTTATCTTTAATATAATCATCTAGTTTGTAATATGCTGTCTCTTTAATGTAAGTTTTAAATTGAGTTCCAAAGAACAATCTGTGGAAGACCGACAAGCAGGCAATACTACGCCGATGAGCCAGGCTGTGAAGCTTAGCCACCAACGTCTCGTTGCCTATTGCTGTGCTACCGTACCTTAAATAACTAAAAACGGCGAAAGAAAGATAAAGACTGCAAAAGATCTACAAATGACAGCCGGGACCAACGGCTTAACGTGCTTTCCGAGACACGGAAGAGTCTTGGTATGTTAAGATGGTCACCCATCCACAGACCAACCTCGCCAAGCGTTGCTTAACCTTGAAGATCGACCCGTGTGGCTGTGATTATTTAGCCACGAGCTCCTCCCCCTGAAAAAAATCACCCTGCATAGCTAGCATTAAACAATCCCTACCTATGCATTTTAACACAACACAACACAACTAAAAAATGAGTCATGGTTACTTGATTAAATAAATTGAACTGAATTATATTGCTGATCACACTAATACTATAAAGACGAAAGTTTGTGAGTGTGTGTGTATGTTGCTTACTTCTTCACGTGCAAACGGCTGGACAAATTTTGATAAAATTTGGTATGCAGGAAGCTGACACATACTAGCTGCGCGGGTAACACCGCGTGGCGCAGCTAGTAGAATGTATTTTTTTCTAGAGCCTAAAGTCACTCCTAAAACAGAGACAATTTCGTGTAAAGAACCTACTTTGTTGTACTTGATTAAAAGTACAATTTCTTCAGCAAATTGTGAGTCCATGTAGAAAATAAGCGCAGAAAAGGCGTCCTGAAACATAGACTACAATAACTGACAATATTGCAATGATACACAGCCGATAACTTCTCTTTATAGAGAGGTAATCGAAATATATCTATAAGAACCGACCACTGCGGTGGAAGAGAATATTGTGCGCTGGTAGGCTAAAATATTGTTAGAACTACGGTGGAATGCAGATGTAAATTATGAGGGTGTTAAAGCTAAAATAGGATGGGATGACATGTATTGTGTTTTGTTTCATGGCTCATTAGTAGCTGTACTATTCTATCTGTTCTACAGATTTCATTATTAGGTTAGTATTTTATTAGGTATTAGTAGGCAGGACCTTAAGGTGTAACAAGTACATATGTATAAATTAATTGTATGTACCTATATTAATTCAATATACAGTTAAAAAATAGAACAACAATTTGTGAATGAAAAATGGTCAACGTTTTACGGTTCTTTTCGGGTAAATTATTTAGTACTTAATTATGCTAATTCGTCATCGAATATTATTTCGAGAAATTATAACAACTGTTTTGTCCGCTAAGAATCTCAGTCAAGAAATGCATATAATTTAACTTATTTATAATTTTTCGTAAACATCATATTCGTTATTCAATAGAGATTTAAACTTCACCCATAAGAAAAACTGTTTTACAAAAAAATACAACCGGCTTATAAAAAAAAACATTCCAAAGTATAAAATAACTTTAATTTCGGTAGTCGGTGTTTTTGCTTGTTTCTTCGTAATTTAACACCGACTTCCGAAATCAAAATTATTTTGTTACACATGAATAAAGAATTTTTTCATAAAATCGGTTCATAAATGACGGAGTTATGAGTAAACACACATTAAAAAAAAAATTGAGAACCTCCTCCTTTTCTTGAAGTCGGTTAAAAATAAAAAGTTTAATTTGCATTTATTATTAGTCATGAACAGAATAAGGTATTCACCAAGGATGTACTCTTCTTTGTTTCTCTTTAAAGTAATTTATTGAACGACCAAATTAAAAAAAATATATAAATCAACTTAATCACAATCTAATCTTCTTTTTCCAACGTTTATTTAAAGTTGTTTACCTCAACATTAAATCAAAAACAACATAAATCCTATGATCACTTTACAAACATGTAAATACACCGTGAATCACCTTGCGTCACACTCAAAACAGTATGGCTTATTTGTGAAAACGCAACGGTTTTTCTTTAAGTGCTAAACTTTTTGTACCAAAACGCGGTATTGTCTCACGTTTTGGAAAGTCAAGGATTTCAACATTCATTTTTATTGATATTTCTTTCTGGATTTAAAGATTGTTAAAGTTAATTTAACATCGAATTTTTCGAGATCCGTTCAGAAATTATTTTAATTGACAACGGTTGTTCTTGATTCAGTTTTCCTTATTTTTGCGGTCTTAGTTTATTTTTTAGGGTTCAGTACCCGAAGTCCAACGGAACCATATGACTAAGCCTCCACCGTCTGTCCGTCTATCCGTCTATCTGTCAGAGTGGGTTGTATCTCTAGAACCGTAATAGGTAGACAGTTAAAATTTTCACAGAGTGTGTATTTTTATTGTCGCTATTACAAAAATTAAAGGGGGCTCCCATACAAGAAACGTGTTTTTTTTTCGGGTTATGATATGGAACCTTTCGTAGGAGAGTCCAACTCGATCGCAGTGTAGCTGTTGCAGTGTACAGAGAATGCTGCTGCCCATTCTCTGGTGAGTTCCTTAGTCGCCTCTTGCGACACCCACGGGAAGTGATGGGATGGTGCTATTCTTTTACGTCCGACACTATACAGAGCAAGCTACGTTTACAAGCAACCAATCAGCCGATCCCTTAGCTTTCAGTATAATCAAATGCAGCCAAATACCAGTATTCTACATGAAACGACCACTCTGCTAATCTGACCCAGTTACTGGGTTTGGGGGAAAAACTCAGTAACTGGGTCACACAATACCCCTTGCAAGACTGGTGTCAAAGTCAAAGTCAATTCATTTATTTCAACTAGACCATTAAAAGGCACTTTTGAACGTCAAATTTACCGTTTAAAATTAAAATATAAGTGACTCTAGTTGTCCATTCGCAAAAAGTAGAAGAAGAAGAATTCTTCGCCGAATTCGCCGAGAAACAGAGTAGTTAGTAGTTACAAGAAACAACCTACCTGTCACCATTCAATACTCTCTCCACATTTAAAACAACAAAAAAGAGACACCCGAAGCCGCGTAAAAATCTAATACACTTAAAGCCGGCAGTCTATTTTAATATGTGTCACAAACGCGTTCCGTTCGGCCCTCGGCCTAGCCTCGCTCGGCGTCGGCCCCAGCAATTGTTATTCAATACCACTTCATGAAATATGTATTTATTGTGCTCACAGGAGATCTCTGTAAATTCATATGGTATATTGGAATTACACTTTTGCGTGTGTTACTGTTTTAGGCAACGCGTGGAGTGGTATTAAAAAGTAGCGCTTTTTGTTCGATTGTGTTGAAACGAAGTGGTGTCGATGTAAGTGATGAGTTGTTGAAATGTGTGGCGTTATTGGATGGAGGTTGATTGAAAACTTACTGTAGGTGATTGTAGGATAGTCAAAATATACCTACAGCTACACGTTAAAAATATACTTATTACCTACAATAATTTATTGAATTTGTATAAACCATCTTCAGGACTTCACTAAGTCAGGTGACTAAAGAAATTTATTTATTACCTGTCAGACTATTTCAAAGACTCACATTTGCCGATCAATATATTACACTGGCCATGCATGCTAAATAATTCTTAAAAAACTGACAACCATTATCATTCAAATAAATAATAATATATATATAATCCAAATATAAGTAAATAATAATATATATGTATGTACATATTTTTTTTTTTTTTAATAAATGTAAATGAATAATATTTATTTTTATACACACCTGCTAATTAATGGCTTTGGCCGCGGGAAAACCGAAAATTTTAAAAATAATAAATTATAATAAATTTAAAAAATCTAGTTCCTTATCTTTGTGCAAAGATTAATTCTGATCTTTTCAGCCGTTAAGACGTGAAGAGCTAACAAACCGACATGCAGACTACTACTACTTTATAATATTAAGTATCGATAAAACGATTGAGTTTTTTTAGGGTTTCGTACCCGAAGGGTAAAAACGAGACCCTTATTACTAAGACTCCGTCGTCCGTCTGTCTGTCACCAGGCTATGAACCGTGATAGCTAGACAGTTAAAATTTTCACAGATGATGTATTTCTGTTGCCGCTATTACAAAAAATAATAAAAATTAAATAAAATTAAAAATAAAAGGGGGCGCCATACAAGGAACATGATTTTTTTGGCTTATAGTACGGAACCCTTCGTGCACAAGTCCAACTTGCACTTGGCCAGTTTTTTTTCCAACAGTACGATGAACGTGAAACACACGTAAAAGAGTTCAATCTACCCAAGTGTTCATTTGCATGTTTCAATAAATTTTACTTGCTAAACTCTATGAAAGATCTGAAAAACAAAGTTATACTGTAAAAATATCTATTACTGCGTCCAAGAGAG
>NDFZ01001997.1:0-15990 GCA_002192655.3 Mamestra configurata | reverse complement strand
CTATCGATCGTTCCTTTAGTCTTCCTCTACTATTAATCATTATTGTGATTGATGTGATAAAAATAATACCGCAGTTTATCAGTTCACTGAACTGATAAACTATAAGTATTATTTTTTATGAGGTATAGCCTGAGTTTATATGAGGTAGATATACGAGTAGGTAGGTACTTTGCACTTTAATAGATATCATGTTTAGGTACAGACGCCAGCACATCAAGCTACCCAAAGTTTCCCAGTCAACCTTGAACCTAACGCTTTAGCGATAAAGTTGAAAATCTATCAAAGAAATTTGACAGATTGTTGTAGCTTAATGTGCGTCTGTATGTTACAAGTGAAATAATATTCGATTATGACGAATTAATATTCGTTATATACCTAGCCTTTTCCGGGTCGGCTTGACGTCTAAGCGGTTGCAGCTGGGTACCAGTATTTTCCATGGAGCAATTGCAAATCTGACTTCCAAAACGACCACAACCCATTAACTGGCTAACACGATTCCAATTGGCAAGACTGGTGTGCGATTTTCTGGCTTCTGTATACCCATAACGACTGCCAAGGATTTTCTAATGACAGCCGTGATCGACGGCTTAACGTCCTCTCCGAGGCACCGAGAAGTTTCGGTATGTAATGGATGGTCACCCATCCACAAACAAGCCTCCAGCCTTTTCAAGCGTTGCTTACCCTCGTGCGGCTGTTATTGCTTAGCCACGAGCCTCCCGCATAGTACTCTGGTAACCAAAATGTTTCATTTGCGTAGTGACAACACTGAGTACGTACATTAATGTAAGCATGGAAGTTGACACTAACAACACAACTGTATTCGTCTCGTCATTGAATGTCATTACATTGGAAATTGTAACAGTGAAATTATGTTACTAAATATTTGGGACTCTTACAAGTTTCTTACATTTGTGAGGAACAAAAGATAAACCCATTTTTGCGATCTTTAACCATACACAATTTTTTTTTTGCATACCTATGCAAAAAAAAAATTGTGTATGGTAAATTGTGTATCGATGGGGACTTTTTTCTATTTCATTAGCATGGTATCCCTAACGTTCATGTAAATAATAAATGTATGTATGGGATCCCTCCTTGAATATTTGTTTTATTTTAATTGAATTATTTATATTTAAAGTGAAAATATAACAAAATATTCTGTGAATATTTCAAGCCCACCTGTTTCCGTTATCGATATCGAGCAAAAACGAGCAAAAACTCACGTTTTTTGTAGGGAGCCCCCTTCAATATTTATTTTATTCCGTTTTTTAGTATTTGTTGTAATAG
Organism: Mamestra configurata; assembly: GCA_002192655.3. Taxonomy (NCBI): domain Eukaryota; kingdom Metazoa; phylum Arthropoda; class Insecta; order Lepidoptera; family Noctuidae; genus Mamestra; species Mamestra configurata. Next base: position 14,703 of record NDFZ01001997.1, on the reverse strand, counting down.
CGACAACAAAAATACATCATCTGTGAAAAATCCAACTGTCTAACTATCATTGATCATGAGATACAGCCTCGTGACAGACGGACAGCGGAATCTTAGTAATGGGGTTCGTTTTACCCTTTGTGTACGGAACCCTAAATTTTACTGGTGCAGTTGGTGGCATTCATTTTAGTTGTATGATGGATTTGATGCCACCAACTGCATCAAACTGACATCATTTGATTTATATTGACTTAGTGCATCGTGACTTCGTAGATCTGCCTCGTGTTCGGTGTTTCACTGCAATGGTCGGTGCACAATCATAATATTTGATTAATAGACGAGTTATAAACTGTCTGTCTCGACGTATCTTGTTAACCTATTTCTGTGAGAAGATTACAACATGTCGCGAGTGTAGTGGCGTTGCATACAGCTCGACATGATTCTAAGTATTTTGAGATACTTGTTTTTTTAATACCTATACGTTACTTGTTTTATTTGCTACTAGCTTAATAACCTCAGCCCGCGGTATCACCCGCTTGAAAATTAATCTTGCCAAAGGAAAGGAATTTAAGACAAGTCACAATAGAGAATGCTCTTTATGTTAGTTAGAAATGAGTTCCTACATTTAGAATACCATTTTTTATAGAAGTAAATAATCTTAAGAAAGGTTAGAAAACTACCAGCATTGCCAACTAAAGTCACTCCATCATCATCAGCCGAATGACGTCCACTGCTGGATATAGACTTCCCCCAAGTGGGGGAAAAACAGTCGGGACTGCGAAATATAGACATGCTTCGGCGGATCAGACAAGATAATAACGACTGTTGGTTAAATCAACTAAAACAGAATTTGATTTTTGATTCCAGCGGTCTTCGAGTGCTGCTATACACAATATTCAGGATAACGATGTGGGAGCGTCAAGGGAAAACAGTGGTCACAAGGTGGGACGAGATTGTCAAGATGAACCCCGACAAAAAGTGTTTTGTAATGGAAGACCGGGCGCTCTCTTTCCGTGAGGTAACTCTTCTCTCTTATGATTGCCTAGTATTTCATAAGTACGGAACATTTATTAAGACTTCATTTACATTCACGAATGTACAACAAAAAGATCATCAGAAAAAAACATAATACATTGGGTAGGTACCTATATAACTTAATTATATGCTATTCTGAAGCATCCTGATCGNTACATTGGGTAGGTACCTATATAACTTAATTATATGCTATTCTGAAGCATCCTGATCGAAACACCATTATTAATAAACATTTTTGGTTTGATTTGCGCAGGATTTAATCATTTTTAAATTAAAAAAACCTATTGCTTGTCAATGTGCTTACATAGNCGAAACACCATTATTAATAAACATTTTTGGTTTGATTTGCGCAGGATTTAATCATTTTTAAATTATAAAAACCTATTGCTTGTCAATGTGCTTACATAGTGTTCTTTACTGTAGCAGCAGATTCCTTTGGGTCAATTAAAAAAAATCGTTATATTCAAAAATCTTTTTTCATTTCTTTCTAGGGCGACGAATTCAGCAACCGCATATCCTGGTATTTCAAACGTCAAGGCTACAAGCCTGGTGAGGTGATAGCATTGTTCATGGAGACTCAGCCAGAATATGTGTTCCTATGGCTCGGTCTAGCCAAGATCAGGGTCACGACTGCGCTGATAAACACCAATTTGAAGGGAGGCCAATTGATCCATTGTATCAGGGTAGCAGGATGCAAAGCTGTTGTGTTCGGAGACGAAATGAGAGATGGTAAGAGTTTTTAATTTACTGGTAGCAGTACATTATAAACTTCGTTCCAAATACTTCTTGTATTAGAATTAATTAAACATTGTTGATTAATTGTGCTTGTTATTTGGTACTTAAAAAAAGTGGAAGGAACTTCGTTACAAGTAATTAAAATAAAAATTTTCATAAATTCTTTAGTTTACCTACTATAAATTATATAATTATCATAATCATGTTTTTATAAAGTAACTGATGTGCAAAATCCTTCAATTGTCCTGAGAAATGTATACTTAGCTTTTGTGTAGATATTTAAGACAATGCATATCATACATCATTTTGTTTAAATTAACAATACAACTCAAAAATAACTGATTAAGATGATCGCTTTAAATAATATGAATCTGAAAAACGTGTACTAAACGAAAAATTTAATTGTTCAAATCCAGGATTTTTTTTCTAACAGTCCTAAAACTAGTCTCTAAGGTCACCTTAGAGATTAGTATTTAAAAGAGTTGGTATTAAAATGATTACCTACTGTTTCATGATCATGATGCAGAAAATAATTAATTAAATGACTACATAGTTTAAGGCTAAGTCTGTCTTTGTCCGTTTTTTCGCTTACTTCTTTTAAATCAAATCATACCAAATTAGTTATTTGCCAGAATGTAAACCACGCAATGAATATTAATACGGTTTTCACTTATAGAAAAGGCGATAAACGAGGAAAGTTTGTATATATGTCGCAGCCGAATAGCTTAGTTAGCAGTTTAATTGGTTGCCTATCCTTTTCATTTAACTGCGCCGATTTTTCAGCGACCTAAGTGACATCTTAGGTAATATCAATATCATTTAATGACTTGCCCATGTCACTTATGTCACTGATTAAATGGCGCAGTTCAACGAAAAGTCTAAGCTACCTAAATATATAAATTGCACTCGTGCAAAACCGGGGCAGGTCGCTAGATTTTAAAATAAATCTCAAAGGAGACAGTACAGATAATTTTGTCACCTTTCTAATACATATTAACAATGTAAAACTTTGGATGTTTCTTAATAATGCCTCAAAGGTTAAAGAAATTTGTTTGAAATGTATACGGGTCGTTAGTACCTGCAAGACAAGTCGCAAGCAAAAGCTGATGATGGTGATGATGGTGATGATGGTGATGATGATGATGATGATGATGATGATATAGATGATATAGATGATGATGTAGATGAAATATGAACTTATGGAAGAAGAAGGCATACCTAATGTGACGATCTCAAGGAACAAACACTGAACATAATTATATGAAAAGGTGTTTCTATTTCCAGCAATAAAAGAGATCCAGTCAGAAATCCCAGACATCCCACTCTTCCAATTCAACTCGCCAGATAGGGAGTCTGACCCAGTCCTTCAAGATACGGTGCCTTTATCAGCTGAAGTGAGCGAAATGTCATATGAACCCGTCGTCGACTGTGGGCAAGCAAAGCCGAGGGACACATTACTGTACATTTATACCAGTGGAACTACTGGCTTCCCGAAGGCAGCTATCATTACTAATATTAGGTAAGCATAAATCACCTGCTTAAAGTCATACGATGTTTCAAACGGTAGTGAGCTTAAGCGAATACCTTGTGGGACTCCTTTGGTTTGTATTAAAGCCTTAAATTATTAAACGTGTGTACCTAAGTCTGGGTTCTAACTGAATTGTATTGTTTTAGCCAACCTATTTGTATTGTTAATATTGCGTCAAATTAGTTAAGGTTTGGTAGACAGTAATATGTGTTAAACACATTGGAACGCCTTAGTATGGTTACAAAATATTCAAATTAGGTGGTTAATAAATACATATTCTCTATTGTGTGGTTTCTTAATTCTTTACTGTACACCTAAACAACATATGGCTCTTACAGTGATAAAATAGTGTAATTGTACTTGAATCAGTAATATAGCCATAATAAGCAGCAAGTAAAAATTGTTTTTAAAAACTATTTAAAACTATTTCTTCAATTTTTATAATGTTTATCAATAGTGAGTTCATCCCCTGCTTCCTCTTCACCAGGTATCTACTAATTCCACTAGGAGTGCAGAGTTCGGCGCAGCTCAAGCCTTCTGATGTAGTATACGATCCTCTACCTCTTCACCACACGGCAGGCGGAGTACTAGGAGCAGGCCTTGCCATTGTCACTGGATGTACTGTCGTGCTGAGGAAAAAATTTTCGGCTTCGAATTACTGGAGCGATGCGGCGAAGTACGGATGCACTGTAAGTTTTAATAGCTCCAATTCAACAATGTTATTCAATTGGAAAAGGTTTCTGAAAAGGGCAAAAGAACCTTTTAACCTCCTGTGGCCAAATATTAATAAAATATTCTAAATACTAGTTGTTACCACTTAAGCAACCCCCTTTTAGCTCTCTTAGGAGAGGCATTTTTAAGAAATCCATCCAAGTATCCGGATCTTCATAAGAACTTTAAGCCTACAAGATTGAAGAGGTATAACAAGAATCTGTTATACCACTTTAATCTTGTAGGCTTAATAAATCCTGAGATCTTGTGATTACACCACACCAGTATTTTGTTTTTGCTTTCGCTTTTTGGTGGAACCTAATCCAGCGTTTAAATTAGCAAGGTTCAAATTTGCCTCTTACGATAATCATACCTTTTCTTCCTAGGCAACCCAATACATAGGCGAGATTTGCCGCTACCTCCTTGCAGTACCTCCTGGTCCCAACGACCGCGCTCACAAAGTCAACGTGATCTTTGGCAATGGACTAAGGCCTCAGATTTGGCCGGAATTCGTCGAGAGATTCGGCATTAAGAGAGTCATGGAGTTCTATGGGGCTACTGAGGGGAATAGCAATCTTGGTGAGTTTTATTGTTTTATTGCGTTTGGGTGTTTTATTTCTATGAATCGTCAGGACCCCTTTTTAACAGTTATTAAAATGTATGATTAAATGTTGCTATTTTCTATTCCATATATTTAAATCTTGCTAATTAAATTTTCAGTAAACCTGGACTCAAAAGTGGGAGCCATCGGTTTCTTGAGCAGGATATTCTCAACCATCTACCCACTTAGTTTAGTCAGGTAACATACAACAAGTCCTTTGTCTATAAAAAAGTCTTTTGGGAAGATGGCAGGAAGGAAAATATCTAAATTTACTCTTTTTCTACATTTCAGATGTGACGAGATCACTGGCGAAATCTTGAGGGATGCTAATGGTAAATGCATAACTTGTGGTCCTCATGAACCAGGTATGCTGTAAACATTTTCCGTCTTTCATTAATATGAATCCCTGGTACAGCAAACGGCTGAAAGTTAACCCATCTATTATCTTTTCAGGTCTTCTTCTAGGCATGATAGATCCAAAGAAAGCTATTCTAACGTTTGCGGGGTACGCAGACAAAACTGCTTCAGAAAAGAAAATGGTTCGCAATGTAAGGGCTGACGGGGATTGTTACTTCAATACTGGTGATGTCCTTGTTATGGACCACTATGGGTACTTCTACTTCAAGGATCGCACTGGAGATACGTTTAGGTGAGCTCTTCGTGAATTAATGGTAGCTTAGTTTTTATTTTATTTGTTTGCCTTTTGTGCTAAATTAATGTATATTAATAAACTAAATTAAACTTACAACAAACTAAAACATACCATCAAAAAATTCGTCATCAACGCTGTCAGCTGATAATGTGCCAAAGAGACTGGCGGCATTGCCACGTTGAATGGCAATACTTAACCTCTGGCCAAAGTGAGATTGGGTCACGGAAAGTGTCAACCAGACGTTTCGAAAATTCTTTGAAAAGGCTGCGCCCCACGGCCCGAGTGTTTCAACCCCAAACGGCTCGAAAATATAGTTATCAATAAGGTTACTATATTTACGCCGCTTGAGGTTTTCCGCAGCCGCAGCAGCAGCACCAGCACAACTCGATGAACTAGGAAGATGGGATGGCGCAAGAGTATCGACACAGGTTGCGTCCCACACTAAGTCTAGTAGTTCTTCGTGTTCCTATCCCTAAAAACTTAGTGTTGGCTTATATTAGGGTTAAAATTGTTAGTTTGATATTGATATATTATATTTAGTAGGGAATTAATCTCTGGAAGTATCCAAAACTGATCGGAGTACAGACATTATTATACTGAGAGAAAGCTACATTACTTTTATCTGACAGTTATAAGTAACTTTTTTTATTAATATCGATTGGCTTGTGATTTTCCACATTCTCACTCTATGGAAAGCGATGATATCGTGGTTGACGATAGAGCAAGCTTGCCTAAAATTAACCTGTAGTGCCATTCTGCATTAATTTCACTGTGACAGCTAAGCTCTGCTCTTTCAGCTCTGGATAAAACGAGCTGAAAGTGTTCTGCCAATCCTTAGGATCAAGTAGAATTACAGCTCACTTCATGTTCACTTCACCTAACTTATCGCGGTTAGTTTTTGTCCAGAAACGTCTCGCTGTTCGGATTCATTCTTCATACTCCTTAGCTGTAACGCGTAATGAAATGATTTCGAAATGTACTTTTCTGTCTTATTGGCTGCGGCAGCAAAGCCGTGAGAAAACTACCTAGCGTTGTAATCTCTTTGCAGGTGGCGTGGTGAAAATGTGTCAACGGCTGAAGTGGAAGGAGTAGTCAGTACATTGGTTGGACTGAAGGATGCTGTCGTTTATGGAGTGAAGGTAAAATATCATTGTATTGTATTTCGACTGGTGTCCGCAACTCCACGTCCAAGCGCGTACCTTGAATAATCCTTAAAGCAACTTGTCTTTCATCGGGCCTTTAGAACCGGTAAATTAGATTACTTATATAGCACTCGAAAGTGTTAAAATAGCTTCGATCTTAAAAATTGGTGGTTTAGCAAGCCATTCAGCAGAAAAGCCTTCAAGATTTAAACTTGAAGGCTTTTCCTTTAGTTTTAAGTATAATATCCAGAAATAACTGTTCTCATTTATACACCTTTCGACAGATCCCAAACATCGAAGGCAAAGCAGGAATGGCGGCTATCGCAGACCCAGAGAAAAACCTCGACCTCGTCTCTCTAGCCAAGGGTCTCCGTTCATCCCTCCCAGTGTTCGCTCGCCCCCTTTTCGTCAGAATCCTGCCAGAATCACCAATAACTGCCACTTTCAAGCTTAAAAAGAAAGAACTAATGGAACAAGGATTTGATTTAGAAATCATAAGTGATCCTTTATTTTTCTTGGATCAGAAAACAGGGGAATATGTTCCTTTAACTCAGAAACTGTTCGACGATTTAATGCAGGGTTTTATTCGGCTGTGATTTAGGGATGCCAAAGGTGATTGGTTAATATGGTTTTAGGATGTGTTAGGGATAGCTAATTTTATTTTATTTTTATTGTATTCTGTATTATTTAAGTATAGTGTGTCTGTATATTGGTGTTTTTGATAAAAGTGACAGGCGAGTGTTTTGTGGATTGAGAGGTAAAAATGATCTTTTGGTGAAAAAAAAACTATTTATTTTTGGAAAACGTAAAAATAAATTATTCTACTTCTGTTATTCAGAAACTGACCCTTTGGTAATCTTGTGAAGATAAAATGTCCAACAATCAATGGGGATATAATTTCAAAATAAATGCCTGAATATTGTAATATAATAATGACTCGCATTTGTTTTTGTAATTCTGCTTGAAAACGAGAACTTCTCGAGAAACCTGTCAAAAAAGTTGAATTATATTTCAACATTAAAAAAAAAATATTTTGATAAGTAATGGTTTTGGCTGTGTATAAGAGTGAATAGTACCTACTAGGAGTTCATATACTGTTGGAGGAGACTGCACAATGGGAGATTTTGACTCGTTGGAACAAAGTGCAAAATGCGGAAAATTTTGCACAAAACACTCAGATGTTAAAAGATAGACATAACAATATTAATTAGAAGATTTAGCTGTAAGTATTTTGTATGATATAAAGACGCTCGTTTAGCAATAAACATATCAAGTTATTTTTGAGATGACAATTAATGTAGGTAAGTGATAAAGAACTGTAAGTTAATGTAAATTAGAGAGGTTTTGCAATGGAGAATCTCAAGATAAGAACTACAGCTAATTTATGCGCATTTATGTAAAGTTATTATTGGAAATTAAAATGTTTATAATAACTATCAGTGTTTTAATGATTCTAAAGACCAACAAATAGTTTATATGGGGAGGAAAATTAAAGAGGGCACTGCAGGGAATGTACCCCAAACTTTCTAAGATGCAATCTTTCTTCAAGAGATTTGTCACACTATTGGAGGCCTAGCCACCGTAGGCAGTGTCCCGCAGACAGCGAGCGTTGGGTGGCTCGCTGTCCGATTACCACCAGGCCCGGGTCGATGGCGCGTTCTGTTTCACGCGTGCCTCAAAGAGATGTCAGCAGAGAAGACGGGGCCCGCTAGGGTCAGAGCCTGCCAGGGTTGCGGAATTTGTTCGAAAGAGTCACCGCGGCCCTGGAACGCAAAGGGCTTTAGAAGGAACACGGATGGGTTTTAATCAGTAAAAGTCTGACACGCCCTTCCGCTCCACCCAGAGTGGAAGAAGTCATTTGATGATTTCCCAACCTTAAAAAAAAAGCCGTAAGCTAGGCCTCCAATAGTGTATAAAATACAAGTTATTATTTTTTGTATTTTAGTATCTTTGATTCCAGATTCAGAAATTTGTTTTTATAACGTGTTAAAAAATATTTTCTTTAAGGTTAAGGTTCAATTAAATACAACATTTTAAATTAAAAAAAAAGTCGCACATTTAAAGCCATTTATTTAATCATCCATACAAAACGTAGTACATAATATCAACATTCAATTCCACAAATATTTTTATTTTTTTCGATAAAATTTGGCTAAAAATCTTGATCCATCTATATGTCTTACTATCTTGAGCTATATAACTATACTATGAACGTTTGTTCATACTCTGTGCGAATTGAACAGTTTTAACATAGTTGGGCACACTGAATTTTTTAGTATAATAATTGCTTAGCGTAATAATTATAATTATTAATAGTAAAAATTGTGACCCTTAATAATTAATTCAAGAAAAAAGTCGTTATTAAGTCGCACAATTAATGAAGGTGAAATGTTTTTTTTTTATTTATGAACGTAAATTGTATGTCTTAATTAGTAGGGTAGAACAACAATTACTTTTCAAGATAATTGTGGAACATAGGTTAGAAATAGAGAATTGAGTAGGTAACAAATAATTATTTTCTTCAATTAGTGGGTAGTTTTATGAAACATATATATACATATTACATTGTTAAATAATTTGCCCAACTAAAACAACGAATTATTCGCTGACAAACATTTTATAAAACATTTAAAATCCACTGAAACTATTCCCAATAAAATATTTGTTTTTTTTTTTTATAATAATTATGCACACATCATTATCGGGCTAGCAATTTCATGACAAAATAAGATTTTTCTTAATAAAATTGTATACCTGTCAGTGTAAAAATATTTTTGCAAATTTTCTAACAAGAATAGTTATAATGCACTTTTTTCCAATAATTCTGTAATCTTATTACCTTAAAGACTCTCACAGACAAACGTGAAGTGACAATGCGACCACTCGCTTTCATAGAAATATATACCTACTTAACTGTAGATTGTTCTGAAATGAGTTATAGCACTTGAGTTGCGCTGAGCCTTAACAAAAAAAAAATCAAAACATAACATATGTCAAACAAATCGCACGCCCGATACCAATGTATCATCCATCACAAACAGACAAATCGAAAAATATTATCACACCTATTTAAATATATTGACATTGGGTGAACAACGTCTAATTTGGTACATAACACGCCTTTGCTTCGATAAAAAACGATACTATCTTTATCCAAAATTTATTTTAGTCACCGGATAAGTGCAAAATCCGTAAAATTAAAATAAATCTTTATTAAATTATAAACTCTTGATATTTGTGATGTATTTTAGACACAATAAATTAAATATTTCCCAATTATTAGTATATGTCTTATTGAGAAAATTAGTTCGCAATTTCACGCGATATATTATGAACTTACGGCGTTTGCAATAACCCGGTGATATTTCCACTCTTTAGTGTGTACTAAAGACTTACTTATACTTTTATGTGTTCTAATGCAATGTTAGGTGTCTAACATTGCATTAGAACACATAAAAGTTAGTTGGCAATACCTACCATTAATTACCTATGCTCTATATCGATAGCAATAAGAATAGGACGTTTTGACAGCTGTTAATCTAACAGACATCGGGAAATGAACTGAGCAATACCATCACAAAATTACTATCCATACTATCACATCACATCACACTAATATTATAAAGGCGAAAGTTTGTGAGTGTGTGTGTATGTTTGTTACTTCTTCACGCGCAAACGGCTGGACCGATTTTGATGAAAATTGATATAGAGATTGTTTGAGTTCCGGGAAAGGACATAGGATTGTTTTATCCCAGAAGTCATCCTTTAAGGGGGTGAAAAGGGGTGTGATAATTTGTATGGGAGTCCGTCATTATATATATAGCACTTGATAAAAAATAAATAAATATATGTTTTTAAAAAAATTGTATCTTAAAAATAAAAATAGCTGCTCAAAGTAACTATTCCACGCGGAAATATTGGCGGGCAAAAGTTAGTTCGGAATTAAGAGATAAAACGACTGTGAGGTTAATACCTGTCTCATTTTTTCTGCATTCGTAGTAACGAAGAAGATTGCCAAGGTCCAATTACTCGTAAAATTCAACAAAAAGGGACCAACTGGCCATACAATTGATTGATTTGTCTTTCTTGCACTTTTCTGATCGCATGTAGACTTTACAGCCAGATAGGGAACGCCAATTCCACTATTCTTTGTCTATGATTTATATTACCTACGATTAGTTAGTAAAACCTCCATCAGAGACCAGTCCTATTCTCGTTGTGATCGCATAGTATTTTTAATATCATTTGGTGATAGGTGCATTATATTACATCAATTCCAATATATAAATGACTATCTATCACAAATAATTTAATGGCCTTTTTGCCTATTTAGTTTTGACATCGACTTGGGGCTGAATTATTTCCTATACAAAATGAACCGAAAAGGTGAAATTAAATAAAGAAACTTCTATACCCCTATATGATAAAAAAAAAACTTTTTACAAAAAAAAAACAACCGACTTCGAAATAAAAACAACTACAAAGTACAAAATAACTTTAATTTTGAAAGTCGTATTGTATATATGTATTTTTTTGTAAAAAGTTTTTTATTCTGCATCAGATCTCTACGAAATTTAAATGGGACCATTTCGGAATAAATCTCATTGGAACAAAAAAATATTTTTCAAATCCGCAAACCTAAGTATGGCGGAGTAAACCCGAGATTATTTTGAAGTTGGTTAAAAACAACAATTTTTTTTTCATAACAGTTACAAAATGCAATGTATTTCACACGCCTGTTTAATTATTATTCTTATTTTTTCTGCGCAAGTGTGTTGAAAAATGTCGTTAGTTACTCGTGGATAATTTTTGATTGCACTATCGGATGCTTAACGCCTACATTTCCCCTCGACTGCAATGACACACTTCGCTCACTTGTATCAAAATTAACTTTTAATTCATCGACTATAAATACGTTATTTCACCTTTCCTGCCACCTTGTATAGTGCATACAAATAATTATTCCTACCTTAAAAACTTAAACATCCGGAACACACTTACCTCGATATGTTTATCAATCGCTAACTAATCTTGAGCGATATTCTTTTGGCAAAGTCCAAACCCTACCAGGGCACCATGAACTGACTACAGCTTACAACAATGAGAACACTGTGAACACCTTAGGCAACCTCTNCTAACTAATCTTGAGCGATATTCTTTTGGCAAAGTCCAAACCCTACCAGGGCACCATGAACTGACAGCAGCTTACAACAATGAGAACACTGTGAACACCTTAGGCAACCGTGATCAGCGATGACAGAGNCTGCCACCTTGTATAGTGCATACAAATAATTATTCCTACCTTAAAAACTTAAACATCCGGAACACACTTACCTCGATATGTTTATCAATCGCTAACTAATCTTGAGCGATATTCTTTTGGCAAAGTCCAAACCCTACCAGGGCACCATGAACTGACTACAGCTTACAACAATGAGAACACTGTGAACACCTTAGGCAACCTCTGTCATCGCTGATCACGATCCTTCCTCCTTCGGTTAAGCACCAATAGTGGACCATCAAGATCTTCCTCTATTTGCTCCTGGGCTTTTCCTTTGGTTTCGGGAATGATGAAGAAAATGTACAAGGAGCCCAGGAGTGTAATGGAGGCGCATATGTAGTAGGTGCCGTGGAGGCCTACGGAGACAGCTATGGTGCCATAGTAACGGAGGATGAAGAAACTGCTGAGCCACATCCAGGATATTAGGAGACTGGATGCGAGACTCCTTACCTGAAGAGACAAGAATTTAAAAAGTTAATAATTCATCAAAACGGGGACAAAGAGCTCCGAGTGAAATAAATTAAACTTACATTGATGGTAAACAATTCAGATATAAGAACATAAGGCACGGATCCCAACCCAATATTGTACAAAAACAGCACCACAGACATTAAAGCCACAGGCGCCCATAGATTCTCTTCAGCTGTTTCCACAATATCTTCACCATTCGTCAAATTTTGGACTTTCCATTCTCCAGGAACACTATCATTATCCAGATTAAACTTATATCTGGATATTTCATTGGTATAATTCTTCCATTCTGGACTTGTATTGATGCCAGTGACGTTCTCAGTCAGTTGTAGACCCTTTTCTTTCAGGTTGTGCGTACGTTTGTAAGGCCACAAGCGGTGAGAGTACAAGGAATGCAGGCGTAGATTGGGGTCGCAGTACGCTCCTAGAATTGCGAGGCAACAGGTTATGCCTGAACAGGACCAGAGTAGCAGCATCTGCAAGGAGTAATAAAGAGAAGAGGAGTTATTATTTCAACACTCGTTTTTATCAAAATTTATTTAGTTTGTAATGAGGTTGGGTTCGGAAGGTGTTACCTTTCTACCAAGTCTGTCAACCGAAACAGTAGCGACTGCGGCTCCTAGGACCAGCGCAGTTCCACATAGTATGGAACCAGCTTCAGATGGCTCGAAAAGTGGGCGGGGAGCAGTTCTGAAAATGTAAAAAAGTCTAGTTTTTTTACATGGTTATTCTCTTTTGCTCAAGTGTATCCACTCATATCTGAGTGTTGTTATCCAGAAAATTAGAGAACATTCATCAGGAAGATTTTTGATAAAAAATAATTTGCTAAAAACGACACGTTTTTCGACCACCAAACCCATGGTGACTTTACACTTGGCATGGTAGCACGTACCCGTTATACATAGTGTAGTTGTAAGCCGTCAGGTTGAGATGCGGCACGTTATGCGTGGAGTGTCGCAGCACAGCGGCCGCGAAGCTGTTAACAGCGCCAGCACCGCTGCCCGCCGCCGCACTGAGAACCACCAGGCAGGAGAATAACGCACGACGGGACCGACGGTGACGGACTGGGAATGAAAACAAAACCACTTTTGAATAATTGCTACATTTTAACTACGAAATTGTCTTTTCTCGGGGTTAAATAATAGATAAAAGCCGCACGGGCCGATCCTCGAGGTTAAGCAAAGCTTCCCGAGTTCGGTCTGTGGGTGTGTTATCATCCAATACATACCGAATTTCCTCGGTGCTTCGAACAGCTTGTCAATCCGTTGATCTCGGCTGTCATTTCAATATTTACGACAAACGTTACGGATCGACAGAAGCCAGAAAATCTGACATCAGTCTTGCCAAGGGGTATTTTGTCAATCAATTCTGATAGGCCGACGTTCCATGTAGAATTCTGGTATTCAGCGGCATCGGTTTAGACTAAGGATTTAGGGAAAATGCAAAAGGTAGATTGATTCGGGACTTTAAGTCAAGAGTGAATAGGTTACTTCTTGGTCCGTATGCTCCATCGCAGACCATATCATCGCTTACCATGAGATAGTGATCAAACACGGGACACTCAATACTAATTAAAAAATCTGAGACATTATCTCGGGTTTTATAAAATACTGGTGATGCATCCGTTTAGACTAAAAGCTGACCCCAACTTTTTCTTTATGGAAAAGGACGGGCAGGTGAAGATTACCAGAAAAGCGTTCTTGGAACAGTCGGTAGACTACTGGTAAAACTGTTATTAAAGGGCTTTAGAAGGAACACGGATGGGTTCCTTAAAAAAAAAAAAAAAGACTACTGGTAAAACTGTTATTAAACCGACAAATCTTGGGTACTACTTAACTTTCTATCTAACGAAAACTATCGAAGCTTGCATTTGAGACTAAAACTTCTGCGTTAATCTATTTTATTATAACTCTTCTTTTACTTGTTGCCCTGGTAACTAAGCTAGTAGTTTAATGAGAACTTACACAGCTCCCTACATGCCGACTGCTCCCTCTTCTTCTCCGAGTTGGAGTCGAGTCCGCTGCTCCTCTTCAGCATGGGCTGGAAGGTGTCGGAGTCCTGCCTCCGTATAGGCTCGCGCCTCCCATAGCAGTCTGAAGTCCTGATCTTCACTTCTTGTTGCTCTATGACGTCTGTTAGGTCTTCGCGGAAGTCGGAGCCGTCGAACCAGCAGATTATTTTCGCTGCATCCTGGAATTGTAATATGATATATATTAATTATAATCTTTTAATTGAATGATGTAACAGTCTAATTTAATGAGGCACTTTCATAGGTAAAAGACACATTATAAAAGCTAACAAAACCATTGATCCATCAATGACAACAGCCGCTTCACCTGGCAGACTTCAGTTGTTTGCAATTGAAGTCTGCTAGGTAAAATTTTCATTCTTCATATCTGAAATCTTGGTGTTCCTTTCAACTAGCCATTCTCTTTTAAATAAATAAATAAAATAAAATATTCTTTGTTTCGAAAAATTTAAATCCATATCGTACCTTATGTACACGGGAAATTTTACAAAAATAGAAAAATAAACTTAAAATTAAATGACTCTGCGAACCAAGGACCT
>NDFZ01001996.1:0-15972 GCA_002192655.3 Mamestra configurata | reverse complement strand
AAGGAATATCCAAATTCGGTCTAAGTTTTCTAGACTCTTGATCCGTATTTTCACTGATTTGGATCGGATGCAGTGCGAAAAGCAACATCTGAATTTGGTCCGAGATTTTTGTATCCGTATTTTCACGGAGACGGATCGGATGCAGTGCGGAACCACTCTAAAGATTGACCTTGATTTCAAAGAAGGCAGACTATAGGTAGGTACTGATATGATCTTTGTTCCAAAGCAGTAATTTATGGTAGCTCACATTTTTTTTGCGTGGCAACTTTTTTCATTACCTCCAACTGGGCGAATCTACAAAGCCCTCCTTTAAAAATAAATAGAAACATCTTTCTATCCCTCAAAGACTTTCAACAAATGTCGCAAACCATTGGCTGGACACTGGTCCATTTATCAAAACCGCTTGATAGTCAAACAGTAGCTAAGTAAGAGCTGCTTCATCATAATTCTTCGCACACTAGCTTCTACTTTGGCAAGGCTCCAAACCTAAGATGACGGTGTGACTCAGCAGTTTTGTAATCCCCTGGCTTGCCAACTGATCGGACGTTTTTTCCCCTACAATGAAAATAACTTTACTGAATGTAAGCGCCTTTCTGAGAAGTTTTGCGGGTGCTAAGACTTATTTAGCCTCGTTTTGAGGTTAGGTATTCCTTGTACTTGTCTTGTTTTGCGGGGAGGTAGGTACAGACAGGGTACCGTGTAATGTGTGCCGTTTTGCGGCTCAATTGTTTTAAAACTGTATGATTTGTGGTGAGTTGAATTGAGGATGATGAAATTGGGGCGCTCGTTTGGTAAAGGGGAAACTCCGTGTGGTGGTGAATTAGTGGAAGGTGCCTTACCAACCATGTAGGTACGCGACTTAATCTTTTTCATCAAGCCTCATGACGTATCCTATGGCTGGGTAAAGCTGAACATCGTGTTGGCTTTTAACGAGTTTGCAACGTCAGTCATCTACCAGACTAGCAGAGGGCCTCCTCCAGGATACAGTCAAAGTAATCTTCTCGTCACTAATGAGGGGACTCGGTCGGTATTCAAAGCGGTGATCTGATCCAGCAATTAAGACATTATTCTAAGAATTTTTACTCTAGAATATATTTCAAGGCATTGTTTTTGTNCGGGTAGGTAGGTACAGACAGGGTACCGTGTAATATGTGCCGTTTTGCGGCTCAATTGTTTTAAAACTGTATGATTTGTGGTGAGTTGAATTGAGGAAGATGAAATTGGGGCGCTCGTTTGGTAAAGGGGAAACTCCGTGTGGTGGTGAATTAGTGGAAGGTGCCTTACCAACAATGTAGGCACGCGACTTAGTCTTTTTCATCAAGCCTCATGACGTATCCTATGGCTGGGTAAAGCTGAACATCGTGTTGGCTTTTAACGAGTTTGCAACGTCAGTCATCTACCAGACTAGCAGAGGGCCTCCTCCAGGATACAGTCAAAGTAATCTTCTCGTCACTAATGAGGGGACTCGGTCGGTATTCAAAGCGGTGATCTGATCCAGCAATTAAGACATTATTCTAAGAATTTTTTCTCTAGAATATATTTCAAGGCTTTGTTTTTGCATTTACAAGGTACAAACAAGAGGTCTATTTAAAACAATGATTTATTACTCAGAATGTGGCGCCTAATTAAAATGTAATGCGACAAAGTAACGGCTTCTTAGAATATGTTTTGTTCTTTATAAGTATTATTAACATTATTGAGTATTAAAATAAAATAATATAAAGTAATCTTCTACATAATAAAAATGAATCGCTAAATGTGTTGCTAAGCGCAACACTCGAGAACGGCTGGACCAATTTCGCTAATTCTTTTTTTGTTGTGGTTGTTATTGTCAGGAGAAGGTTCTTATGAAAGAAAATTTTGAGAAAACATTAACATTAATAGCACTAGTTAAAACTAAAATAAAGTTAATACCTAACAAGCTTTAAAAGGTGATCCTTTATGATTGAAGAGCCTTATCTGCATTAATTTATATTTATTCATTATTAATTTGTTGTTGTTTGTGTTCATGTTTTTTACGCTTGAACACCCAATTGAGTGATATATAATATGACATGAAAGAAGATAGGAGTGTCAATTCTACTAATGTTTAAGCAACGTTTACATTCGCATCTCAGTCGCAATATGTCAAAAAAGCCTCAATTTCCATACATTTTTACATAAGTACGTAGAATTGGCCCTAGGAGCAGTAGGAGCTTTGAAAATAGTTTGTACATTTAGATTAGATAATCATAAAAACCGGCCAAGTGCGAGTCCGACTTGCGCACGAAAGGTTCCAGTACCATTAAGTATTTATAAAAACGGCAAGAAAATTACGTTTGTTGTATGGGAGCCCCCTTAAATATTTATTATATTCTGTTTTTTTAGTATTTGTTGTTATAACGGCAACAGAAATACATCATCTGTGTAAATTTCAACTGTCTAACTATCACGGTTCATGAGATACAGCTTGACTTTTACCTTTTGGGTACGAAACCCTAAAAACAAAAGCTTTTCCGGTACTTATAATCAGCTAAAAAGATAACTGGGTATTTCCCTGAAAAAAATATTTTATCCGTTACCAAAAATATTGGATACATATTTTATATTTTACTCTTTTGTCACGTGAAAAAAAATTGAAGACGATACTGTGCGTTGAAATTTCGCGTGACGTCATGCGTTGGTACACTTTTTACACCTGAACTTTGATGCTCTTTATTATATATTTGAATTTTCATTGATTCGAAATTTTTAGCACCACGCCTCGGATATGCTGGTTTTAGATAATACTTAGATACAAAGTATCTCTTTTTTGATAAATATTGATGTGTATGTGTCGCAGCCAACTAGCTTAATCAGCCGTTTAATTGGCTGCCTTGACTGTTCATTGAACGGCGCCGTTTAATCAACGGCCTAAATAACATCCAGCCAATGCGTCTCATACAAAATTTAATGAACGGGCTGTCAGATGCTTAGGCCGTTCATAGAATAGGGTAACCGTGTGACGAAAAAATATGAAATATTTAATTTTGGGAAATCTAAATTCAACCAACAATCAATTTCAACATTTTAACCTCGGCGACGGAGTCCGACTGCGCGGGGCTCCTATTTATGTCTTCAGGGTTTAAAGGAACCATGCCATATCGTTGATAATTATTTTGCAAATAGGTTACAAGTAACTCTTTTACACGTCAAACTTTTTTTTTTGTTCATAATTATCTATATGAGACCGGCTATAGTCTCGGGGTGCCCTACGCTCTCTGTGCTCTATGTTCCCCTACTTGGCTAGGCAAGTCATTTAACGATATTAATAATAAACATTTATTTCAGATAAAATCCATATTTCAACACACACATACTAAATAACAATAACCAAACCAACCATTGGCCTAGCTGTTTCATTAAATCCCGGGNTTAACGATATTAATAATAAACATTTATTTCAGATAAAATCCATATTTCAACACACACATACTAAAAAACAATAACCAAACCAACCATTGGCCTAGCTGTTTCATTAAATCAATGTCACTTAAGCCACTGATTAAACAGCGCCGTTCAATGACATGGCTAGGTAGTCAATTAAACAGCTGATTAAGATAGTTGGCTGCGCATGTGTATAATGTGCAAGTGCACCCCCTTGCACTCCCACAACCTTGTCTGCACACGAGTTTAAAAATAACCTCAGCTGTGCGAGCTAAGCTTAAGCAAACTTAGTTTACCTAATGGTCTGCTACGGCTTTAAAGCTGCGCCAAAAAAGCATCTAACTACACAAGAATACACATTCAACTAAATTGTATCTTAACTGGCAATACATCACCTGAACAAAGGCTTTAGTTAAAAACAAATGTTCCGCCACTCGATGCCGACAATTAACGGACATAAATATGTTAAAGGTGACTTCATCTGCATTGTATTTTATCGTTGCGTTAGTAGGACGCCATTATTGTTGCATTTAAATGTTGCTGCAACTAACCTTTGCTGAATTATTCTACTTTGCCCCACTAGCTCCCCACTAGGGCGAAGTAAGCACACCACATTTTTTGAGTCTACCTGACTACCGGAGATAGAATACACTGGCATGAAGTCGTGCTCCATCAGATTAAACAAAAGAATAAATGTACACGTACCTACAGTGTTTTAAGTACCGTATAATTTTATTTAAGATCGTTGAAATGTTGTGATTTCATAATGTTAGTCTATGTTAGGGTGTTACGATCGTCTGATCGACAGATACCGGGCGGTAAACAATTGATGGTCCGCCGATCGCTGCCATCGATCGACGTCGATCGATTGACGTGGTTGAAACTATCGATCGACTTCGACTAATCCATTCTACCATCAATCAATCGACGATCGAATTGAACGATTGGTGTAGTAGTATAGAGGGGTATGCGGTACAAAGAGTAAAGTCCCCATTGACCATTCCATTGACCAGACCATTGAACTAGGAGGATCCTCCTACCAGACGGTTGTTGTGTCTGGTGAGCAACTGCCCGATAGTTGATAATCGGACTGTTGTATATGTTCAAAATGTCACGGAGAACTTTACTTGCGCGATGCAGGATTTCGTTGTTAGTTCATCGATGACAGGATAGATGGCGTTGTGGTTCTTTTTGTTTTGATTGACGTCGACTAATCCATAACCCTTATGCAACTTCAAGCGCTAAAACAACGGATGATCTACACTGGGGATACACCAAACCAACAGGATAAGGATGTTGAACGTAGCCACACGCGGGTTAAACCCTCCAATGCTAATGCCTCTCTGTGTCAGTGAAAGTTTCATAGAAATCGTGCCATTGTCATTTCTCGTCGATCAATTGCAGGAGTCATGAATAAGTCTTTGATTATCGTGCGCACCTTTGCTTTGTCATGAATCATAGGTCAATTTAGTACATCTTAATGGGCTATTAGGGTAACTAAAAATGGATAGAGTGCGTGTACCTACACTGTACAGCTTACCATTTCAAATTCCCTTAGTGGCTTATTAACAGACATCGGAATAGGTAAACTATATTTTTACCTAATGTTCGTGGAAGTAAGTTACATAGAGTTGATAATACCTCCTCTAAAGTCCCGGAATCATAAACATGACGATTGTATCCCGGGATTAAGAAATTGCAAATTACTTATTGATTGCGCTTTGAATACTTTTGAACACAATTATTAATTGAGGAATTTTATTATGTTTTAGAGTTCCGTACCTACTAAAACTGTTAAATTAAATAGCTCTGTTTTCGCACAACTCTTTCTTCTTTTGATTCTTCAAATCAATAATTTGTAACTATACTCAAAGTCCAGTTCATGTTTTTATAATCCCGGGTTTTAATTGTCATGATTCCATTTATGATTTCGGGATTTTAAAGGAGGTATTATCAACTCCACCTCTGCTTATTAACCACGATTAAAAACAGAATATTTTAACTGCCAGAGTCTGTGTTTTGTGATAACTACTACCAGGTGGTCTTTAAGTCAAGAGTGAATAGGTACTTTGATCACTTTTAGGCAAGTGCGTTCCATCATCGACCACAGCATCGCTATCCATCAGGCGAGATGAGGTTAAACGCGAGCTAGCAATACTTAATATAATATGTAACATCTTAACAACGCAAATAATAGTGCATCATCTTCGTTTACCCAAATTTATGTAATTCACAAAATCAAACGCAATTCTGTAGAGCGCACGCATATTCGATACATATCTAAGAACTGGTAATCCCCATGTACAGTATCGTTTACGTTGGTCTTGTGACTATATTTAGATAACCTAAACAAACATTAAATAGTATCAACCATCATCTGTCTGCGTTATCATTTATCAATCAATCAATCAGCATAATATACCTTCATCATATCTGTTGGTATCACATCTCACTCTAATGTTGACACAGTTTACCTACAGGAAAATTTGTGTAAATATATACTTACTCGGTATTCGTAAAAGCGCATTCGTTTGTCGAGCAATTTGCAGAAGTCATGAGTCAATCGACGCGATAGAACTGGACGAGAATACTACGTCTACTATCGGTTTACAAACAATGGATGAGGAAAAAACATTAAAAATTATGTGTGTTAACTACACACGAACTGGGCCTGAAAAAACCCTTAGTATGCATTCCGTCTCGCCAAACTAGTACTAACCTAAACTACACGTACATAGGCACACAAGTGATCCTTTGTTACCTGTGTACATGCCTTTTTTTTTTTTTTAAGGTTTGGATATCATCAAATGACTTCTTCCGCTCTGGGTGGAGCGGAAGGGCGTGTCAGACTCTTACTGACTAAAACCCATCCGTGTTCCTTCTAAAGCCCTTTGCGTTCCAGGGCCGCGGTGACTCTTTCGAACAAATTCCGCAACCCTGGCAGGACCTGTGTACTGTACATGCCTACACAATATAGGACCCATAACGAATAACGAAATACCTTATTTTTAACCGAATACAAAAAAAAAGGAGGAGGTTTTCAATTCGGTTGTATTTTTTTTTATTTGTTTGTTTGTACTCCGTCATTTATGAACCGATTTGAACAAATATTTTTTCATGTGAAAAGATATACGTTCCGATTGGTCCCATAGAAATTTCAATTCGATTCAGTAGTTTGGTTTTTAAATAAAAATAGCTGGAGGAAAAAAAAATATATCATCCAAGTAAACGAAATTGCGTGTTTAGCTTTCCTGTGACTTTCCAGTGGTTTTGTTAGGTGTGGGGTACCACGAAAAAGTGACCGACTTCCAAATAAAAAAAACACTGCAAAGTGTAAAATAACTTTAATTTCGGAAGTCGGTGTTAAAATACGAAGATACAATGGGTTGGTATTTGATTAATACTAACCCATCTACCATCAAGCCTACAGAGGGTTTTTATGTTTGTCATAGGGCCGTCCTCTGTTTTTTATATTACTATGGCCGTCTTATTTGACAGTTGACATTACGGCTCATATGATGACCTAAGTACGAGTTAGTTTAACGATAACAAATCTGATCAAAACCCGACAATAATAAGGAAAACTATGATTGATTATTGTTCCTGTTTGAACAATAAGGGTTTCACCCAAAATATACCTACTAACCAAGTAACAAATGTTTTTCAGCAATAGTTTCCCTTAAGACTTAAGAATGATAGGTGTCCCGACAACGCAGTTTGTATGCCGTGACAGGACGTCCGTGGCACACGAACTTTCCAAACTTTCCGCATGACTTTTCCATCTCACAGAATACCAGAATAAATACTTCGTCAAAGAGGTGCAGTAAAAAGAAAACCCATTCCCCGCGCGCATAGACCCAAAACAATGCATTTCCAATCTACACAGAACTTACTGAACAAACAGTTGCAAACGAAAGGCTACGGAAAAAGTTTTGTCCCCCACGCTGCCATCCCGAATTGATTCCGAATGTCGTCGCTCGTCGCGCAAAATGCTGGAAGCCGCTGCATTCAATAGATGGAGTTCCAATGTGCTCCACTATGCTCCATGCTGGCCGAAACGTGAACAATGGCGCCCCATAAAAGTTTATAGGTCCTTACCATGGTGTCGCTCATAAATCGCTTAGCTGTGCCGTGCTTAATAGCTCCGCTTTTTTTTATGATGCCTTGGTATGGCTTACACGCGCATGCTAAATATTGCTGAGCTAGACGTGCATCGATTAGTTTGATTAGGCCCACTTGCACCACCAACCCGAATTATCTTAATAACGCGAGGTTTAATAACAAATATTTCATGCATAATGGCTCCGAGTAGCGTTGCCAGGCGTCCGGATAAAGCCGAAAACATTCAGGCTTTTTGACGTGTGCGGCCAAATTAGACGGTGAACGGCCTGTCCGGCTTTTGTTAGGCTTTTTAAATTTGAGCTTTTTTACATTTGTCAGGTATTGTTTCCCGCTCCGCCTGCCTCGCCTTATAGGTATCGCTAGCTACGTAGGTACTAATGAAATTATTGTAATGAATATTTTATTATTACTAATAAGGGAGACTGATTCTTTCAATTTTATTGTAAGACGCTTAGTTGACACTTCGCATGACCCAAGGGCTGGCTTTACCTTGGACAAAGGATAGGCATTGCCATACAACGTGGTAATGCTGCCAGCCTTTTGGGTACCTACATTACCAGTGGCCAGCGATGCGGAGGAATTTTTCGACGCCATATTTTAGACTATTTTTAGTTAGTATTTTTTTTATTTTAAGTGTATTTATAGTAAGTAATAAAAGTAGTTGTACATAAACCACACTAAACACTTACGAATTTAAAAACAAATATTGTTGTTTCATTAGAATTTTAGAAGATTTTATGGTAAATTGTTATTTACCATAAAATCTTCTATCTTGCTTCTATAAAGCTTTTTTAGGTACTCAAAAAATCGTGTTATACTAAGACTAAAAATTTTGGGTTTTTCTGCCTTCTCACCCAAATGTCTAGCTAAACTGGCTGGTCTACCCGGCTTTAAGACTTGGCAACCCCAGCCCCGAGTTAGCAAATAACTTGGAATAGAAAAGTATAACTCTGGTAAATGCAAGCGGGCTTAAGGAGATCGGCTAACTATTTCGTGAAGCCGGAATTTTTTTTGAGAGAGAGGACCAGAGAGAGGCTTGCACAGGGTGTTCCAGAAGTTCGTGGTCATATTTAAGGATGCTGTTGGGTAGCTGGTGATAATACATTTAAGAAAAAATATCAAAACAAAAAAAATACTTTTTTCAAAAAAAATAAGCTAAAACTAAAAAACACCGACAAAATGACTTTTCAAACGCAGTTTATTACAGTTGGTGACAAACCAGTAGTTTATCTTTGAAGTTCACAGAATCACAGTACAGTGCAAATGCACTATAGCTATAACTAAACCCAATACAAAAAGAATCATCAAGATCGGTTAATGAACAATAAAGTTATGCCGGAATAGATAACCCCAAAAACATGTTAATTCAGGTTGACTTGTTTGCATCTGCGTACCCGTTCACAGCGTACCGGCGTGATGTTATGTTATGAACTGGTGTAATCAATAAACAGACATGCAATTTCAACAATCCCGGGAGATTTGCTATCATTTATTGAAGAGTTCCGTTGCCTACCTCCGAAATCCTTCATCAGATCTTCACTAAATTGAAATTGAGCCAGTTTGGAAAAATACTCTTCCAAGCACAAAAAGAATCATCCAAATCGGTTGACAATTGGAGATAATATCGCTGATCAAACATCTGTCCTGGGATCCCAGCATCAGATCCTAACTTATACCTTCCGTCATCAGCTCAGCAAGATGAGATGTTGATTACCAGGCACAATTATCTGAATTGCGCTAGAAAGTATATGAAAAACATTGTGTGTGCCTTTAAAATTCGAGTTTTGCCCTCGATTTCCCTAGGATCCCACCTCAGGAGTATAGGCTTTCGAATAAAAAAAGAATCATCAAAATCCATTCATAATTGACGGAATGATCGCATAACAAACATACAAAAAAAAACATTCAGTCGAATTGATAACCTACTTCTTTTGGAATTCGGTTAAAAATTACAAAAACAAAATATCTGATCACTATTTGCCAAACTGCAAAACTTGGTACCGGGGCTCGTTAACGTTTGAGTAGATACGGCAACTCGTAAAGGTTATTTTAATGACAAAGAGGAAAAT
This sequence comes from Mamestra configurata, assembly GCA_002192655.3. Taxonomy (NCBI): domain Eukaryota; kingdom Metazoa; phylum Arthropoda; class Insecta; order Lepidoptera; family Noctuidae; genus Mamestra; species Mamestra configurata. The sequence continues at coordinate 6,376 of NDFZ01001996.1, read as the reverse complement.
CTGAAACACAAGGTCTCAAGGACAAGGCCATGTCATGGTCACTCACTTGGACTTCCCTTTAATAAGCATGAAAGGTGACTTACCAAACATATCTATTTAATGAATTCTGAACTATTCTGAAGCGAGTAGAAAGGTAACTTTTTTATTAAGTATGGGAAGTCATCAAATGACTTCTTCCGCCCTGGGCGGAGTGGAAGGGAGTGTCAAACTCTTACTGACTAAAACCCATCCGTGTTCCTCCTAAAGCCCTTTGCGTTCCAGGGCCGCGGTGACTTTTCGAACAAATTCCGCAACAGTAGGCTCTGGGTAGGTACCTACAGCACAAATAAATTAATGCAAATCGCTTTGATGATTGAATTTAATAAAGGACTAGCTACGGACCGCTGCCTTCGTCGCCTTCAAATTTTATTTTCGCAAAAAAAAAAAATTTTACCGTCAACAGGGTCCCACTTTCTCTGTACCAAACTTCATGGAAGCGTAACAAAAAAATAAACAAAATCAAATATTAGTAAAGTTGAATAGAAGAACCCGCTAATTATGCTTTCTCAGTATGACTTAATACAATAGGTACCTACCACAATAGGTTAGTATTTCTATCACGAATGTTTTGACTGACGAAAACTATTTTTTACCAGATGACACAGCATCGTTTCATCATGCATTATCACAATGCTTCACTAAAATATGTGATTTTAAGAATGAATCATCTTTACCGAACCTATGTAAGTACTTATTAAATTTAAACAAAAAATCAGGCACAAACAAATAATGCGGAATCCTCAAAACAAAGAGTTCTATACTTAACTGGCGGGTAACTACAGTTCTTCGTATTTGGCTCAATGGCCGTTACCCTGGGTCAAGAGCAGGATGTTACAAGCAGTTTGGTTTTCCCGCAGTCACAAGTAGGTAGGTACAGCTACAGGAAAACTATATCTGTAAAATTATGGTCTGGCGGTGTGATTACAGGGAGGAATTGCTTAAACCTCCATTTGTAGATAGCGATGGAAATTCCTAATATTAATTTTAACCTGCGAATTAGAAATAAATATGTACCTAACTGAATTAAATGAATTATTAGAAATTAATATGTACCTAACTGAATAATCCATTCTATATCTACTAAAATATCTAGCACCTACCCATATGGGTAGGTGCTAGATATTTTCACAATGGGAGGAAAAATGCAATAGGTATGATAACTTCGAAGTTGGACCACGTGAGGTATGTATATGTCGCAGCCAATTAGCTTAATCAGCCGTTTCATTATGAACGTAACCTTTTCCTTGAACTGCGCCGTCTAATCAGCGGCAGTAGTGACATGGGCAAGTCATTAAACGATATTGAACCAAAAATTTCTCTTAGGTCGCTAAAAATCGGCGAAGCGAAATTATTTATATCTCAACCGTAAAAAAAAAACTTTTTACAAAAAATACAACCGACTTCCAAATAAATAAATAAAAAACAAAGTATAAAATAACTTGAATTACGGCAGTCGGTGTTTTTTGTTGTTTTTTCGACTACGTACGAAACAATAGACAGACATGAGATTTCAGCAATCCCAATCCATTTGCTATCATTTATTGAGGAGTTCCGTTGCCTATCTCCGAAGTTCTTCATCAGATCTTCACCAAATTTAAATGGGACCACTCCGAGAAAGTACTCTTCCAAAAACTACCAAAATCGCTTCAAGTCTGCCTAAAAAATTTGAAGAGTTCTCTAAATTTTTCCAGGATCCCATCATCAGATCCTGAGTTGATGATCATGGGACCACCTGGAAAGTATACCCTTTCAAACAAAAAAAAACCAAATCGGTCCAGCCATCTTCGAGTAATCGGGGAACATACAATACATAAAAAAAGGTTCCGACGAAATGAGAACCTCATCCTTTTTTGAAGTCGGTTAAAAAGCTCCGGACACTACAGTATTATTATTGCAACAAAAGACAGTTTTTCAGGTTTCACAATTCTCCTGTAATCAGGAAACTGTATTCAGGAAAAGAATAGACAATATGTAAACAAACATCGTATATTCCAATGTATTTTTCTTATTGGGTTTCTTGTGATTGAAAGCTCTCAACAAAGGATTTTTTTCCATACTCTTGATTCATACACGCGTTCTTATTTGCTGAAATGAAGTTAACATCTAAAAATAAAATTGCAGAGTTGATCATTTATTAACTGACTATATAAGACGAAATTTTCAGAGGTGTAAAAGGCTAAAAAAGATTGAGTCTTCCTGCCTGACCAAGCCATACCTCTATACCCTTCTTACTATTTCACCTGCCCTGGTACTTTGTCCGATCAAATATTGTTGAAAAATCATCAAATGATCAAAGATTTTAAAAAACAATATTTGAGTAAAACTTCATTAAGCTCTTAACAAACAAGAGATGGTGACATCGCAGTAATTAATTAAGTCCTAAACTTAAGTCTGAGATGACAAGGTCCGGAGACCCCGAGCCAGGCGACCCAGCTCTTGACATCTAGCTGAAGGGAGCTCTTCATAGAAACTTATTTATTAAGAGTTGACAGTTATGAAAGTTCAGGGGTCAAACTGATGGTTGAAGAAATTGTTTAATGTTAGGTAGGTACATTTAATTGAGAAGTTTCGATAAATCGGACGGATTTCGGTGATTATCTGAAGATAATGTTTGGAAGTTCTATGTAGTGTGTTCCAAGTTCTATCTAGTGTTTTACTACCTAGTACCTGCACGAGTGTTTCGGATTTTTGTAGGTGATGTAACGATAAAAAAGAAAAAACACACACATGTTTGTTAATAGGTACGTATAATTGTTCACTAGTTAAAATTCTCCGACATTATAACAACACTATAAAAAGGTAAAAAGACTCATTATTATTTAAATAGAAAAACCCGCAAACACCGTTATCACCTGCGAGTGGAATCATTCGTTGGGTTTGAAAGTATTACCCTGAACACACACGTGCCTATCCTCAACGCGGTGGCAACCGATTAAATTCTTAAGCATTCAGGTGGAAACGCACGCAGAGATAAAACTACTAAATAATTACTAGGTTAATCCTAACACGAAATTTATGTATAAGTAATAAAAAACAAACGTGCGCCACTCGTCGGGGAACCGCGCCAGATGAAAATAATCCGCCTTCAGTTATAGCTCTCCAATGCTGGATACGGGCAGAATGAGGCCCGCAAATCTTGAACCTTTGAACCCGACAGGTAGACAAGGACTCTCGCCTCAAGCCCGCACGATGTAAGCACGGAACCAGAAAGTCTGCAGGCCCACAAAGGCTCGTGCTTTCAGCCCGTACGGAAAACCAGATTCCGGTTTCAAATAATGTATATCGAAATTCTTGATTGCGCTTAAATGATCTGCGCCATATTCGCGGAACAACACAAACCGCACACCAGGGGACCCTGCTATGAAGTCTTTAAACGATCGAGATTCCACTCCAAGAGAGAGACGGAGCTATGCATAGCGTATAGCACATTTATTATTTCGACGATGTAAAAGGGATAGNCTCGTGCTTTCAGCCCGTACGGAAAACCAGATTCCGGTTTCAAATAATGTATATCGAAATTCTTGATTGCGCTTAAATGATCTGCGCCATATTCGCGGAACAACACAAACCGCACACCAGGGGACCCTGCTATGAAGTCTTTAAACGATCGAGATTCCACTCCAAGAGAGAGACGGAGCTATGCATAGCGTATAGCACTATCCCTTTTACATCGTCGAAATAATAAATGTGTAATGTAATAAATGTCATAAATGACTTTTTGAATTTTGAATTTTGAACATCGTCGAAATTGGATTGGGCACCAAAAGTCATTTAATATTGAAACTTCACAATTTTGGCTTAATAATTGGTAAATTATTGAGCCAAAATTGTGAGAGCAAGCAGAAATTAATTTTCTTGAGGTATAGAGAAAATTAATTTCTACTTGCTCTCACGGTTTTTTCCATAATCGTTGTCACCTCTCAAATTTTGTGTTATGTTTTACTTGTCGATCGAACTTTAAAAATCCAAAAAATATATTCGGAAGTCTGGCCGAATGTATTATTTTGGATTTTTAAAGTTCAGTTCAGTACAGCGCAGAAAAACTATGACGAAAAATGTTGGAGCAAATTTTTACTACAGTGGGCACTAATCTGATCGATTTTAATGATAACGTTACTGACTGACAGACACAAGCACACGTATTCGTGCGAAATTCATTTACATTGCGAGCCTTAAAGTGGTGTGGGTGGGACCCAGTATTCGACAGGGAGGACTTTCCAAAATAAAAAAAAGGTTTTTTTTTTACTTGCTTTATATTTATATATTACCCAATTGTGTCCCACTTCAGGGCCTTACAACCTTACATTTCTCCGGGCTTTGGACAAATGTGGACCAATCCTGCCGATAGGCGTCAGGCACGTCCCGCCATCTTCGCCTGGGTCTCCCGCGATGTCGTCGGGCATTTTCTGGGCATTGAGCATTTACTTGCTTGACTATCACAAATCTCTCAAAACTAAGCTATCCTTTTCTCCACCACCAATGTCTCACAGATGGCAATTGAACTAACGGTTAGTCTAAATGCAAACATGACGTTTCAGCTAACGTTGGTAGCGAATTTGACAGTTGGTTAAAGGTAGATACGTTATTGATACCGGCTGTAAGGGACACACTAATCCTCAAAACACTGCGATCTCAAATCTGGTAGTCTGGAGGGTGTAGAGAGTAAAAAATGTACCTATGTACAGTCAACAAAGCTCATTGGTATGCAGGCCGCTAACTTGCAACTACTTTTAAACAATGTTGTGAGTGTGTAGACAATTATTGTACTCCACACTCGTAAGTATCTATATCATAAGCTTAAAAAGTTATCATGCACACATTAGAAATAAATATTGGCAGTGTAGTGGAAAAAAACGTATTTTTGAGTGTATACCAAATAGCTTTGTTGGTTGTACATCAGAAGACTACGTCGTTATGTAAGAACATAGTAAACCCACACACTGTTTAAAGTCCTAAAACACACCGCATCGCATCAGATCACTATCACGAATATCAAGTAGGAACCTAGAGTAGGGACTCCATTTTCCGCACTTAGACTCCCATTCGGTCCGTTGTGCGTAGGTGTCCTGGCTAAGTTAGCCAACCTAGCTCCGCCAAGATGCACAGTAGTTTCCTGGGAGCTTCACAGGCTTCGCGGAGCGACCTCACCGTTCCGAGGATTTGTTCACGTTGGGTAGCCACGGCCTCGCATTCCAGGATGACGTGGGCGGCTGTTTCTTCGGCATCAAAGCAGCCTCTGCAGAGTAAGCTGTCTGTGGCGCCTATGTACAGTAGAGTAGGAACCTAAACAAACATTGTTCGTTGAAACAAGTCCCAACAAGGATACAAGCCCTCAAATCTTTAAGAATCAGTTTGCCGAGCCCATACCAAGTAACTTAAGGACGGCTTCCCGGATGCTGTTCAATACCAGTATTTTACACTGAGCGAGTGCCTATGAAAGTCAAACCCCTGGACTAAACTGTTGCCAGATTGTCTATCTTCTGATTGCCCGCAACGACTGTCAAAGATGTTCAAATGACAGCCGAGATCAACGGCTTAACGTACTTTTCGAGGCACGGCGGAAATTCCATATTTAATTAATGGTCACCACATCACGATCCACAGACCGACCTCGGCAAGCATAGTTTTACCTCTAAAGGCCAGTTTCAATAACGTGTCTTTAACCTTTAACCAACTGGTAAATTGGCTACCAACAGCAGCTGAAATGTCATGTTTGAAAGGCAAACATGACGTTTCAGCTACTGTTGGTTGGTAGAAGTTGTCCCGTGCGGCTATAATATATTATTTAACCGCGAGCCCCGCTTATCTTCAACATACGTTTTTAATCTTAAACATACTAAAACAAATCGCCATATATACGCCAGATACGGTAAAACCCCAATGACGCCCTGAGTCTCTGACCGCGGTCAGCTGATTGACTTTTTGCAAGTACATAGCAATGACCTGCACCAAAACGTCACAGCACTTATTATCAGAATAATATTTAGAACTTTGTAACTACCTAACGGGTAATGTACGGACTCTTACTATTAAAAATAGAGGAATTGAATATTTCTAAAAGTGATTTTTCAGTTCGCTTTATTAGGAAAAAAATGTCGGTGATATCATTTAGGAACAACACTTAATGTTAGTTGAATAGAAATTTGATGTTTCACAATACAGGGCGCTAAATTTTCAACGGTTTAAAGACAAATAAATTAGGACTGTGTAAGTGTGTAGCTAAAAAAGACATTTAGTCAAAAGACATTTATTTGCGTAAATAAGGTACAGACAGTACAGTTACAATAATTACAGATCTCTTATTCTGCTTTTAATTTCAGCGTGCAAATTATAGTAA
>NDFZ01001995.1:5621-15959 GCA_002192655.3 Mamestra configurata | reverse complement strand
ATGACGGCCGCCATGGCCCACGCACAATGGTCCAACATCAGGACTAAGTGCGGAAACCATAACTCAATAGATAGATAGATAGATATCCCCCTCTCTTTCTACCGCGCGGCGAAAATGTATGCCTCAATGCATGCATATATGCAATTCGTGCGAAATTATTCCCTAACCATTCCAAAATATCAAAAATGCACAACGTTAATGTGTAAGTTTTCACTTCTGCCGACACTCCCAGAGTGCAACCCGTTGTTTTTTTTTATCATACAGATGTCGCAGCCAACTAGCATTAAGCTAGTTGGCTGCGACATCTGTACATCTGTATGATAGCCGTTTCATTAAAAGCCTAGGCTTTTCATTGAACTGCGCCATATGTGACATGGGCAAAGTCATTGCCAAAGGTCAAATGACATTGAACCAAAGATGTCACTTAGGTCGCCGAAAAGTCGGCGCAGTGAAATGAAAAGGCTAGGCAACCAATTAATCGGCTGATTAAGCTATTTAGCTGCGACGCAGACATGCATATTTTTAGATAAGTTAAAACCATCTCCGTAGACCACCTTTAGGTACTATGGTCAGAAATTATTAACCATGCTACTCTAAAAGTCAGAAGAAAAAAATCTTTCGGCATTTTAAGACTTACCCGTATTCCCGTGATGTTCTGGAACATTTCACTCAATTTGAACTCCTTCATGTCATACATCTTAACATCTACAGCTAGACAAACTCTGCAAAGCTAAAAAATAAATTGTGAAAACATTACCCAACATTATTTTGAAAACATTGAAAACATTATTACAAAAGTTTTTACGCAACTACACTAGAAGGAGTGTAGTTGCGTAAAAACTTTTTTACAAAAAAATACAACCAACTTCCAAATAAAAAAAAAAAACTACTTAAAATAACTTTAATTTGTGAAGTCGGTGTTAAATTACGAAGAAACAACCAAAAACACCGACTTTAAAAGTTTTTTATTTTTCACTTTTTAGTGATAAATTCTATACTAGTGCTCTGATTGGTCGCCATTTTATGTTAGTCCACTGTTTCTCGGAATGACTTCGAGATATTATAGACTATCAAATTTTTACGTATAAAAGTATTCCAAATGTTCAGTTGACAATTTATCGAGAGTTTACAATCTCTCCAGTTATTTTATAATCTTACGGAGTTTGCCATTTTCCGGTGACATATAGGAGTTTCCAGCTTATTATATCTAATTCCGTGGTGAAACCTAATTTGCATGGACTACATACACAAACAAAAATGATTATTATGACATGGCCCTTTGACCATGTTCTCGAAGTTCAAATAAAAAAATGTACGATACTATTTTACTGGCTTACCTTTATTACAGCCTGGTTATTAAGAGTCATCTGAAAAATATTAACTTTTATGTAAAGTACCAATATTAGTCTATCTAATATTAATATTTTGGAAATGCTGCAGGGAATGATATTACGAAAAAAAAAATGCTTGTATCAATGTCCATTACCCATACTTCGCAGTATTCATTGTACACCGCAACTTATATGAAGTAAGCAAGTGACTGTCTGGTATCCAAGAGTAGGGTTTTAGGAGCCGAGGGTGCAAAGTGAGAAGCTGGGAGGACGAGCTTAAAACGACTTTAGGTCCACTCTGGCTGAGAGTAGCAGCGGATAGGAAGCAGTGGAAGGCATTGGAGGAGGCCTATGCCGTAAGGCATGCTGAGCAAAGAGATATACTGTGAATAGTTACCTAAATTTTATTTTAAATTAAAATGTAAGAATGTTCAGAAATAAAGTCTTTATTATTATTATTACTATAACAGGGACCAGAAATCAAGAATCATAAAAATATTCTTTTGTAGAATAGTAATTCTTTGAAACAAAATAAACTAGCATTCATAAAACTTAGAATCATTTTGCAGCTATGACAACTTTGAGGTCAAAAGAGTGAATTCGAAACCTTTTGCAGAAAAACAGAAAAAACAGTGGTCTGGGTACCACAGGTTGAGAACCACTGGACTAGACTGAATAGGTTCAATGGCTTTTTGACATTTGCAGGCTACCCTAGCTCTCATTATATTTTACAGGCTTACCTTTAAGATGTTCTGGTGAAGAGGAATCACCTGAAACAAAAAATTACTTTCATTACCTAATTGAATAAATCAGACAGATTTTTTTAATAGGATTTATTTTAGTTTCAGAAAGCGGGCGAAGTGCTAGTTTTACATAAATGGGGAATATACAAATCTTCTGCCAAAATGCACCAATTTGTCAGCAGTTAATTATAAAATTTATTTCATAATGATGAGTACTAAAAACCTGAATTTCATTTCTAGAGATATTATATTTTAATGATTTTTCAGTTTTCGCTCATTTAACTTATTTTTGTTTTATACGAGAATAACAAACGGCAATTGATTTTAAAGTAAAGAAGAAGATTTACTGGTATTTAGGGTAGTAGGTACTTACTTTTAAAATGGGAATCCTTTATTTTGTTCGTGTCATTATTGGTGTAAAGCGGTATCTTTAAAAAGTAACATTTAAAAAATGTTAGTTTACATCCCAAAATCCAAACGGAAACAGGGACTACCGATTTTTCACATTTTAAGATTTTTTTGTACAAACAGAACAACAAAGAGTATTATAATAATTATTATAATAGGTAAACAAATCAACTCTTTTATTTTCACATCAAACGCGAATGTGACATTTGACACTGAATGGCGTGGCGGCACTCTAAAGGCCTATCCAGACGCAAATTGTGGCGACCGACACTTAGGGGAGGAGGGCTATGGAGAGCAGTGGACGTTTTTCGGCTGATATTATAGCTACTCGGAACGAAAAATCGGCGACTTGGGTTCGTCCCTTCTGGCAACACTGCTGACAGTCACAGTTTGACATTTCAGTCAGTCAGTTTCGTAGTGAGGAAAACAGAAAATTATTGTGTTGTGTCTCTGTGTTGAACTGTTCAATGAAGCCGCTGAAAGTAGCAATTTTTTCCAAAAAATCTGGCAAACCGAGAGTTGAATATGTATTCATCGCTTCCAATTCAACTTAGATGAATCTAAGTTCCATGATTTTATTTTATCCCTTTTTTCATTTTAATATTGTTTAAAATGTACGTGCTGAACTTTTTAAATAAATATTAAGGACTATTTACTTTAGAATGAAAATAAGTAGTGTTAAAAAAAAGTTAAGTTTATGTTCTATTTAATGAAAACAAAATCATGAAGTGTTGTATACAAAATTGTCGGAATAACGGGAAAGTGAAGAAACTATCTACTAGTTCTGATTGGATCACTTTTCATTTGTAAGTCTTTTATTAGTTTTTTTTAAAAAAAAAAACGTTGCTCCACACTAGGAATTTCTCCTGTATTGTGAGTGTGTTTACAAACATACAAAGTCACATATTATTATACAAAAAGACTCGGAACAACTATCTGTAGGCCATACAAATATTTGTTCTGTGCAGGAATCGAACCCAAGACTTGCAGCCTAGCCGTCAATCGCTCAACCACTGCACCAACAGAGTCATCAAAGTATAGTTCGACTTTTAATTGTATTCCATAACTTGACAGTTCAAAGACAATTTTTAATAGTTTTAATTTAAAATAAAAANCTTCTGGCAACACTGCTGACAGTCACAGTTTGACATTTCAGTCAGTCAGTTTCGTAGTGAGGAAAACAGAAAATTATTGTGTTGTGTCTCTGTGTTGAACTGTTCAATGAAGCCGCTGAAAGTAGCAATTTTTTCCAAAAAATCTGGCAAACCGAGAGTTGAATATGTATTCATCGCTTCCAATTCAACTTAGATGAATCTAAGTTCCATGATTTTATTTTATCCCTTTTTTCATTTTAATATTGTTTAAAATGTACGTGCTGAACTTTTTAAATAAATATTAAGGACTATTTACTTTAGAATGAAAATAAGTAGTGTTAAAAAAAAGTTAAGTTTATGTTCTATTTAATGAAAACAAAATCATGAAGTGTTGTATACAAAATTGTCGGAATAACGGGAAAGTGAAGAAACTATCTACTAGTTCTGATTGGATCACTTTTCATTTGTAAGTCTTTTATTTGTTTTTTTTAAAAAAAAAACGTTGCTCCACACTAGGAATTTCTCCTGTATTGTGAGTGTGTTTACAAACATACAAAGTCACATATTATTATACAAAAAGACTCGGAACAACTATCTGTAGGCCATACAAATATTTGTTCTGTGCAGGAATCGAACCCAAGACTTGCAGCCTAGCCGTCAATCGCTCAACCACTGCACCAACGGAGTCATCAAAGTATAGTTCGACTTTGTTGTATAATTGTATTCAGTAACTTGACAGTTCAAAGACAATTTTTAATAGTTTTAAATTAAAATAAAAAGTTTGCATATAAGTACATTATTTAAGTTCATTCTTTCACCAACTCAAGTATCTGTAATTTTTGTTTAAATCTAAACCCTGCAACTGTCAAGTTAGGTACTGAATACAATTAAAAGTCAAACTATAACTATTCCTTCTTCTCTATCCATACTATAATAACTGTCCATAGTGTAGTCGTTTTAGCCCAAAGGTTGTTTATAAAATGCCTTCTTGCACTATTGTAGGTATGTAAAGTTTTAGTGAATAATAATTTAAATGCGAAAGTTACTCTTTTTGTCTGTTAGTTTTTAAGGTTTTCATGCTTAAGCTACTAAACTGGTTTTCATTTAAAGACATGGGGACCGGCACCCGGCAAAAATGCTCCAAATATCCACCAACAATGGGGATTTTGTCATTAAAAAATCTAATAAATATGAAGCTGTTTTGAAACACTCATTTATTTATGTACTATAGTGGTACTTTGGGTTATAAAGACTATACTGTGGTAGGTGTACAATAAATAAAAAATAAATAAAAAAATATAATTGTATAAAAAAAAAGGATTGAATGAAATTGATTAAATAGACAGTCAATAAAAACTTATTTTGCATTGATAGATATAATATTATAAATTGATAATTATTTCTTATTAAATTAAATGAAATAGAAAAACACTTTATCTCTTAGTATTGTAGTGTACATTTTTTCCTGAAAAAGTTCTTGGTTCTTAAGTCCCTGTGGAAATCTTTGCTCCTCCTAGTTTGGGATCTTCACACCTGACGTTTGAAACTCCAATCGGCCCTTTCCATAACTATCACTTCATTCGTTTCAGGATCCCAAAGGATGCAAAACTGCGGGCATCATGGCTGCAGGCCTTGTCCATACCAAACTGGATGCCACTGAACAGAACCGTGATATGTTCAGACCATTTCAAAGAAGATGACTTTTACGTTACTAAGCAAGGAACTAGGAGGATAAAATATGGAGTTGTTCCATTTCTTGAGGTAAGATTTCTTTGATATATTTTTTGAAGTGAAAACTTCTTTAGCGGCGTTGTGCACTTTTCGGGATGGGTAAAAAATGTTAAACTGGCGTCAGGACACGTGACCTAATTGAAAATTCGTAAGACAGAGGGAGAGTAGACCGCCGGCGCGGCGTAGGAGAAGAAGTAATATCCCCCTCTCTTTCTACCGCGCGGCGAAAATGTATGCCTCAATGCATGCATATGCAATTCGTGCGAAATTATTCCCTAACCATTCCAAAATATCAAAAATGCAAAACGTTAATGTTCAAGTTTTCACTTCTTCCGGCACTCCCGGAGTGCAACCCGTTGTTTTTTTTTAATTCGGGCTTTGCTGTTCTACTGCTGGGCAAAGGCCACTAACAAACCCTAAACCATTCAATCTTTCCCGATCCACCTCAAGTCTGCCTTTGCATTAGGCATCTAGCTCATTTCGCCACCTCTTCCTAACTCGGCCTCGGCGGCACCATTCATACTCAGACACCCACTTTTTGAAGACTGATATTGCCTAAATGAGTACTATAAAAGTAAGTTCATCATCATATCAGCCGAAAGACGGCCACAGCTGGACATAGGCCTCCCCTTAGTTTCGCCACAACAACCGGTCCTGTGTGTCTCGCATCCATCGGCTACTCGCAACCCTCACCAGGTCATCGGCCCAGCTTGTCCGGCCGCGCTAACGCTTCGTCTTCCGGTAAGCGGTCGCCACTCCAAAACTTTTTAGCCCCATCGCCATCTATCATATCAAAAACTAAGTGACAAAACTTAAACCCAATTACTGAAAATTAAGCTGTAGGTATGAAACAAGAAAATATTCATCTTCTTCTTCTTAGGGTTTCGATGTCAAGTAAGGTGATTAAATCTTATCTTTGGCCTAGTAACCTTGACACCATTCGCTGACACAGCCATAAGGTCCTCACATGTACGATAGGTGGGCCATGGACTCCGGAGCGGCGCCACTCAAACACTGAAGATTTATTCATTAATTTATTTATTTCAGACTAATAATGTCCATAATTGTTAGTAACAAAGGTCTTAAAACTATGTTATTCAATACTAAAATCAAATCGAAACAACTAAAATCAAAACAATTCAAAATAATAAAAATCAACAATGTCCAAAAAAATCATGTCTAAATTAATAATAATAAATTAAACTGCTACATGTCAACATGTCATACAATAATTATCATACTTATCTAATACCATCTTGTCACATGAAGCTGGATGATTCTCCCCTGTACCACAGACTGGCCTCTCAGAAATCATCCTTAGGATTCCGTTGGCGCTCCTCCGAATCCGGCGCATCAGAGAAGCTGTTTTCTTACGCATAATGGCATAAAAGTCATCGACTCTTGCGTCAGCAAACATGCCCGACGCACTGCAGAATCGAGGGAGCTTCACCAGAATCGTACTCGCACTGCGTTTTGTATACATAGAGTACTGTAGGCCCGCTGGGTGTAGTTGAACAATAAAGAGCTGCCATAAAAGTTTTGGCAGTAGGCTCTAAACAGTATTATTTTTACGTCAACTGTACACCTTGCGAATCTATAAACCAACATGTTTGCACGCACTGACAACGCTCTTCGTTCCCGCTCGACATCCGCATCGTCTTTCAGGGTCTCTGTCACAATGTGCCCTAAGTACTTAAACTGCGAGACACGATCCAGAGTCACTCCATTCAGAGAGACAGGTGGTATACGCTCTTCTCGTTGTACCTCAGACCGTGATCCACAGCGTATGACTCGAGCAGTTTTTTTAAACCACTGAGCGATTTATAGCTGTGGTCATATGCCACGTTGCCCTAAAGCTTATGATTGCGTAGTATTAGAATGTATCGTTGACATTTGTTGAGTTAGGGTTGGTGCCATGGCAGACAATCGCATTCGCACATAATAATAAAATTATGTTTATTTTCAGGGGGACTGTTCCATACCTGCAGCATTAAGGGTAAGAACATTTTCTTTATAAAAATATTTTCAGCAAATAGAAAAAGTGTTGATTGGAAGTTGTGTTACATTATTTATTTAACAAGCTTAAAGCTTCGTATCCATTTGACGCGCGCCATCTTGCACAGAATGTTGCTCGTCGTGTTGAGCGGCAACATGGAACTTTAGCAACGTTGTCTGTGGTTGACATGTGTTGACAACAAGTACTGTTGTTTTTGCAATTGAATCCCATGTGCCCTGTTATTCAGGTTATTTTTGTAAACCTTTGAGTGATAGGGAGAGAACAGCAATTGATGCTAATCTGTATGTGGCACGGAAACAAACAACAAGCCACGCTTCATGTTGCGCACCAGCTAGCAACGACACGCGCTGTTGTGCAACGTTGCCAGCAGGTGCGCAACATTGACAATGTCACTAAATAAAAGTTCCTCGTAGCCGTTCAACATGATGAGCAACATGTTGTGTTTCTGTTACACCTTATACCTTGTAGATAGTAAAATTTATCACTAGTCATTGTTTTCTAGGTTTGCAAACTTTGCCTCTCATTGGACGGCAAGATGTATCAATTGAAAGACAACAGTTTGGCCAAAATGTATCAAGATATAATGGGAATAGCGGTAAGTCCTAACTCGTCTATGCTTCTATAAAATGCGAAAGTTTGGATGATTGGATAGATGGATGGATGAATGTATGTGTGTTACTCAATCACGTCAGAACGGCTGAAAGGATCTTGATAAAATACAAGACAGCACAAAGGTAGATTATAGTCTGGAATATCACTTTTTATCCCAGGAGTATGTTCCCTTAGGATAATTTTTACATACAATTTTTTACTAATATTATAATGCGAAAGTGAGTCTGTTACCTCTTCACGTCTTAAGGCCTGAACGGATTTGAGTGAAACTTGGCACACAGGTAGACCATTTCCTGAATTAGGACATAGAATACTTTTATCCCGGGAGTATGTTTCCTAGGGATAATTTCCGACCGACATGCAGGCGAAGCCGCGACCTGCAGCCAGTTAAAAATACGAAAGTGAGTTAGCTTGTTAAGTGAAATAGATGGGACTCCATTTTTTTTAAGGATGGGAGGTCATCAAAACATTGTCAAGACTCTTACTGACTTAAACCCATCCGTGTTCCTCCAAATGCCCTTTGCGTTCCAGGGTCGCGGTGACTCTTTCGAACACATTCCGCAACCCTAGCAGACACTGGCCCCAGCGGGCCCCGTCGACTATGCTGACATCTCTTTGAGGCGCACTTGGAACAAAACGTGCCGTCGACCCGCGTAATGCCAAACTGTATATTACCACAGACATCCATACTACACAGATAACACTGTGCTGGACCACTTTGTGCTCGTTACACTAAAGAGCAAAATCTATTTCAGCACAGACAATCTGTGTTGAAATATATTTTGCTTTATTGGAGCAAAATACATGCGAGTACAGTCAGTCATAACGACTTTTTGCCGAAAGTTTACGAGCTCGGGACTTCGGGCTCGGTCGACGGAGACCCGCTTCGTGGTTCTCCTATTTCTTTATTTTTATTAGTCTTTCAGACCGAAAAATTCGAATTGAATTTCAGATCTGAATGACCCCGCCATCCCCTTCTAACCTTACCTATCCGAGTCGGGGTGCCCCAATTCCCTTAAAACTTTCGTTAAACTACAAAGTCATTGTTCTGTACTCGCACTGCATTTTGCTCCAAATTTTGCGCAAATTGAATTTCAACACAGATATTGTCTGTGCTGATATGTACTATGCTCTTCATTCATTAAAGCAAACTACCTGCGAGCACAGAGTAACTCGTGTCTGTGGTACCTAATATAAATTGTTCAGTATCCCTGGCCATCGCACAAAATACGGGCGAAATGCTGTTATGACCCGACTGCCTCGCATCTACTCTGAGACTTTTGAAAATGTTGATATATTTAATTTATCCAAGCAATCATTTCGGAGACAAGTCAAGCAAATACTGTTTAGTGAATAATTTGTGCCATCACTCATTCTCTTAAGTTGTAATTGTTTTGATATTCTTTTTAATTTTGTCAATGTGTCAACAGTTCCACATTGTTTAACTTTTATAATTTCTTTTCCTTTTTTTCTTTTCGCCACTCTCTACATAACCTATATAGCTTTGTCAATGCCGTGAAACTCTATAATTGGCTTAAGAGATAATTGTTATCATCTCGCTATCAATGTTCAGTGTATGCAGGCTCTAAGATGCCAGTAACTGTGTTGCAACTGCATTTGTTCATGATGGGGAGGTGAACATTCAAAACTCATGTACGTTAATAATAAGCTATTGAGTTTCCAAATAAATAAAGTTTGGCATTACGCACCCGGGCCTGGTTCTCATCGGTTGGCAAGCCACCCAACGCTCGCAGTCCGCAGGCCCGGTTATAAGCTACTTTAGCCTTAGGACGCTGGCAAAAGCTAGAGGTTTATACTCTAAAACTCACTGCCCTGCTGGTCTCGTAGTCTTAAGCGCGATTGCTGAGCTTGGAGGCTTGGGTGCGATGCCCAGCCCGGGTAAATTGTTTTTCGGCTTTCCCTAATGTGATCATCAATTAATCTCAGTTGAAATTGACCACCGTGATCGAAATTTGGTTGGAAGGAATTTTTCAAGTGAAACTTCTTTAGCGGCGTTGTGCACTTTTTGGGATGGGTAAAAATGTTAAACTCGCGTCAGGACACGTGACCTGATCGAACATTCGTAAGACGGAGGGAGAGTAATATCCCCCTCTCTTTCTACCGCGCGGTGAAAATGTATGCCTGCTCCTGCTGTTTCGTTGAGATAAACTTTTTAATGTAAAATAATTGTAAGTGTTACATTTTTAATGTAATATAAATTGTCATGTTTGTGTACGATAGCGCAATACATGAATATTGTATTTTACCACATAAATGATAGTACTTTTATACTGATAATTAAAGCAATTCGTGCGAAATTATTCCCTAACCATTCCAAAATATCAAAAATGCACAACGTTAATGTTCAAGTTTTCACTTCTGCCGGCACTCCCGGAGTGCAA